>JAJMLV010000228.1:22731617-22742642 GCA_027123465.1 Erythroxylum coca | reverse complement strand
GTGATTGTAATTTGTGCTCGTCATTAAATCTATTTCTTATAATCCATAATACATAGATATGTATTTTGACTTACCATAATACATAGATATGTATTTTGATGCTAAAGCAATATCATGGTTCCATTTCCTCCCGCAAAAAATTGAATTAACAAATATAATGTATTTAGTCATTTAGCAGTAGAAACAAATCCAATAAGAAAGATCGTGCAAGCTTGGAAATCCATTCTTAAAGCTGCAGGTCTGACCTTTCAGTTACGGAAGTGACTGGTAGTTACGGAAGAGACCCTTTCATCACCATAGGGAAGTATCTATCCATGATGGCCATGTAACTAACTTTATCTTGTAGAACATAATACAAATTTTATTACGTATCTCGGATCGTTCATGAAAGGAAAAAATTAAAGAAATGTAGAATATTTGATTTTAATTTCATTCCAACTTCCGAGGAGGCTTTCAAGACCGAAACGAGCTCCAATCTGCTGAAACCTTTCCAAAAATCATTCACCGACATGTGTTTAACGTCTTTTTATAGTTTTCTCAAAATATAAGTTCTCTTAATGGGTCAAAAATTTATGTGCTTACGAATGATATAAGCAACTGTAAGAAACCTTATCCTTTATATATAACTTCCATATCAATCTTCCCATCACAGATCTGATATAATTCCAGTCTACACTGATCGGGATCCATTTTCTTCCTAGACTTCGACCCATTAACTTAGATCATTTATTGAGTCACTTTATTAACTTTATCCTGATCAAATTACGTAACTTAACCGATAAGTTATTAAAAATTTGAAAAATACAATTAAATGTTATCCAACTTCATGGGAAAAATCAAAATTATCCAACATGCTCTCCGTTGAACAATGCTTAATTGCGGCATTGATTCAAGTTTAAAATAATTTAAAAACTTAGTTAGGCTACGCTATTGTATTGGTACCAAGTTTTAAAAAAGTAAAAACATTTGATCTAAAGATAACGAAAGTCCAACATTCTGTGTTGCAAAGCTTTCGGTACCAAAAGATATCAAACACATGTGTCATGTGTGACACAAGTTCAATATAATCATGAATATCTAATACCTTACTAACATTAATGGGAAAATGGAGAGTGATAAACTAGGATGATACCTGTATGATCTAATATGTATCATCTTCGCTTGTAGATCTCGAGTTGGAATCGTAGCAGAGAAATTCTGTTTTCTCTTACCAAATGTTAAACAGCATTAGAGAAAACATGTTTTCTCTCATTGAATGCTAAATAGCATTAGAGAAAACTTTTATGTTATCTAACTGAACGGTAAACTACATTAAAGAACCTTTATGCGATTAAAAACTTATATCTCCTATGTTATATTAAAACGTATGGATATCCAATTTAAATTGTATATGTCTAAATGATATAGGCTCAAGGTCAATGTGTATATATATGCCCAACGATCTTTAAAATGCTTAAGATCTACACAGATCTTCAGACTTTCACATGTATTACGACTTTATACAAGAGCAGTTACTACTGAGGATAAAAAAAAGATCATCATTTATATTAATAAATAATCATAATGTCATAATACATCAAAATAACAAACATACAAGGAGTAAATACAATGATCATTAACTACTACTATCTAAGGACCTCAACATGCCTAAGCTGGATACATGTCTAACAAATACTGGTGGGCGAAGACCTTTAGTCAACAGATTGGCTAACATCTTCTCAGTCCTAATATGCTCCACTTCAAAGTTACCTTTTTGAATCAACTCCTTTATGGTCAAGTATTTGACCTCCAAATGCTTAAACCCAGTGATATTCTTATTGTTGTTACTAAACAATACTGCATCATGATTATCACAGTATAATCGATTGACTCTAGCTACCAAATCTACCACAAACAACTCAAAATTCAAGTTTTAAAGTCAAACCTCCTATGAAGCAATTCTATAGCATGCAACAAACTTTATATGCATGGTCGAGGAAGTTACCAATGTTTATTTGACACTCTTCCAAGATACTGCATCATCTGTCAACATAAAAATGTACCTTGAAGTGGATTTGTGATCATCCAGATACATAGCAAAATCAGAGTCTATATACGCTATGAGGTTTAAATCGTTGACCTTCCTATATGTCAACATATAATCGTTAGTACCCTTTAGATATCTCAATGCTCACTTAATTGCATTCCAGTAGTCTACACCTGAGTTAGCTAGATATCGACTCGGTAGTCCAACAGCAAATGTAATGTCCAGTTTAGTGCACACCTAGGCATACATCAGGCTACCAACCACACTAGAATATGAAACATTCCTCATAGTCTCTCTCTCAACTATATTATTTGGACACTATGCCAAAGATAATGTCTCATCATGAGAGATAGGTACTACAACAGATCTACAGTCAGCTATATTTAACCTTTGTAACACTCGCTAAATGTATGCACTTTGTGAGAGGTATAATGAGGGTTGAGATTTGTCCCAATGAATCTGTATATCAAGAACAAAAGATGTTTCACCGAGGTCCTTCATATCAAAGTGCTTAGCCAAAAATTGTTTAACTTTATGCAACATGGTCAAGTCATTTGATGCGAGCAATATATTATCCACGTACAACAGTAAAAAGATGACTTTGCTCTCCCTGACCCTATAGTATAAGCATCTTTCAACTTTATTTCCCACAAAGCCGAAAGAGGTCAAAACCTCATCAAACTTTAGGTACCAATGTCTAGAAGTATGTTTTAGATTGTATACTGATTTGGTCAACTTTCAAACTTTGTCAGTTGCTTCTTGATCCTAAAACCCTTCAGGTTGTTCCATATAGACCTCCTCATAAAGGTCACCATTCAATAAAGTGATTTTAATGTCCATCTAATGTTGCTCCATATCATAATAAGGTAACATTAAAGTTAACTATTTCTCTTTAAGTGAATCTCCTGGCACCTAATTGTGCCTTAACCCAATCAACTATATGGGTCAAGAAACGGCTTCTATAAAAGGAACTGAATCCACAACATGTCCTATATCATAGTCTTGCTCACCCAAATAGACTATGTAATCTGATAAGATAGCAAGTCACCCCTATCTAGTGGATCTGCGGAACTACACAGGTTTTTATACCCCAAGAACCTCTGCCTAAATAGGTATCGGTTTCTGTTATTACACAAGCTTGGTACTCAGACTTTGATCCAGCGAACCTGACTGTATGAGTGGCAGATATGAAATGATTGTAATATCTTCCTACTATCTGCTAAAGGTCGAGAGGATCCACCCTCATCATGGATGTTGTATTCTAAAAACTTAGTCGTCTGTGATTTCACTATTCTGGCCCTTCCTTCTCTACAATAAAATATGTAGCCTTTAAAGTGGTTTGGATATCTTACTATATAGCAATGAGTGGAAAGAGGTTGTAGTTTTCCTTCATAAGGATTATACAACCTTATTTATGCAAGGCAGCCCCATACATGAATGTGTACAAGGCTTGGTTTCCTATCGACCCAAAGTTCAAAAGGTGTTTTAGGCACTAACTTAGGTATTTTGGGCACTGACTTACTTAGAACTCTATTCAATATATATAATGTCATCTTAATGGCTTCACCCCAAAGGTATTCTAGTAGGTTAGTCCTGCTCTGCATCAACCTCATTGTGTCCTTTAGGGTGCAATTGCGTTTTTTGCCACACCATTTTGCTCAGGACTACCTGGCATAGTAAAATGAGTCATTATTCGAACCGATTTCAAATACCTAGCATAGGGACCCTTGTCTTGTCCTACAACCCAATGTCTGCCATAATATTCCCCTCCCTAATTAGATCTAACAATCTTTATTGATTTTCCTAACTGGTTCTCTATCTTAGTCTTAAAGACCTTGAATTTATCGAGAACTTCAGACTTTTCTTTAAGTAAGAACACATAACTATAGCAGGAAAAATTATCTATAAACGTCAAAAAATTTCTAGCATTGCATAATGGTATAGGGTTCACTAATGTCTGTATGTATGAATTCTAACAGACCGGAAGCACGAGTTAACCCTTTCTTCTTTATCTTGATCAACTTACCTCTACAACAGTCGACATATATTTCCAGCTCATTAAAGTCCAAAGTTGGGAGAATGTTATCCTTATCAATCTCTCAACCTTCTCCCTGGAAATGTGGCCCAAGCGTTTACGCCACCATATGTACAATGTTTACTTTATCAGAGGTCTCTTACGAGTCACAAGTTCGACAATGTAAGAAGAGACATACATTTTATTAGGGGTATAACACATTCTATATAATTCATAAGATAAGAAGGCAATTCCGATATGTTTTGCATTGATAAAATACTTACAACTGAAGTATCAAATAAAAAATGATAACCCTTTTTTTATCCAAAACTGATACAGAGATCAGATTTCTTCTAAAAGATGATATATACAATATGTCCCGAAAAACCAAAACAAACACTGAATCGAGGTTTAAACCTACATCTCCATATACAAAATGTTCACTTCTTCATTATTATTGACCATCAGCTTCTCCTCTTCTTTAGTCAGCCTTCTGGTGGATCTGAACCCCTGAATTATGGAAGCAACATAATTAGAAGCTCAATATCTAACCACCAAGAACTTAATGTGGCCTTAGCTAAAAAAGATTCGTGAATCATATAGGTTGAGGAGTTACTTGATAGTTCCTATTTGACTTTCTAGAGTTTATACTTCTGGCAGTCAGATTTCCTATGCCCGTTCTTTTTGCAGAAGAAGCATCTCATGTTCTTCAAGTCATATGGATCCTTAGTAATGATAGATTGTTCGGTCTAAATGTTCGAAAAGAGTTTAGACTTCTTAACCTTACCTATTTAGGGTTCAGCCTTACCCTTGCCTTTGGCTGCTACATACAAGGCTATATGAGAAGAACTCTTCAGCTTCTCCTTTACTGCAACACACCAGGAAATTAAAGCATTAATGTCCTAAACCTCATCTTGAGAGATATATGATGTTACCAGCATCTCAAACTCCCATGGGAGAGTATTAAGGCCTAATGCATAATCAATATGTTAGGAATGGGCACATCCAGCACCTTCAGTTTACTTTAAAGGTAAACCATCTTGATAATATACTTTATGTTGTCGCCTTCTTATGTGTACCTCATGGAGAACAGCTCTTTAATAAAGGTACTGTGCTCCGTATGGGACGACACCTTGTACCTCTAAAAAACACTGTCTATTTTTGTGTTTGGTAATCCACTTAGCAAATGATCCAGGATCAACCTCTTTATGATCAAATAACACATCTTATTTGATCGCTCCCAAATTGCCTTAGCCACCTTATCAGCTTCTGAGTTGATATCTATAAGTAGAGAAGGTCTCTCTATAAGCATTGTCATATTGATGTCAGTCATCTCCATAACAAACTCAACATCCTTCTTCCACTTCTTGAAATTGAAACCGGTCAAGGTCTTAATAGTGACAACATTGTTGTTTATAGAAAATGTGACTATAAAATAGAAAAGACAACTTAAAGATCAGCATAAATGCAAGATAACAGCGATAGTTAAAGAATTAAAATAGTATCTATACCGAGAATATGATCGCATATATTATCAAATACCTTTGGTTAGAATGCATAATATATATAATTAGACTTCCACATAAAAGCAATCAAACTACAAACCATCAACTCTCATAACACTATCACCTTTAGGTTAATAGATCATTTAAGCAACAATTTTTCTTTATCTTTTGCCTTTTATACACATATCAAAATCTTATACAAGGCCAACACCTTTTGGCAGAATAACCAAACATAAGACCAAAGACAACCCCAACATATAAGCAGAACAATCCAGAATATGACTTGAAAGGCTACTTTGGTGACTACATCCTTATCATTACCCTGAAAACTCCACAAACCAAAGGGATATATCCTTATGTTTTTCTCACATTCTATATGGGCATATCGTATAAGAAAACGCATCAGCGAATACGAAAACCAAATGCACATTCAAGTGTTGAAAACATTGTCTTTAAATTTTATTTGAGACTTTTATCTCAAAAAATCTCAATCAGAATAACTATCATACTTTTTCGAACATCGAACCTACCACACGAGATACAAAACCTTAAGGGTATCCCTTATATATAGTTCAAAACACGAAAATTCGCTCAAAAATAACTTTAAAATACTTAAAAACCTTTTTCGAAATCAAATTACCAACATAATTAATCTAGAAAAATTGAAAAAAAATCACTTTATAAATTTCCCCGACTCTGAAACTGACCTAAGATACCTGAACACCTTTGTATAAATTTTGAAACTTTCCAAAAAAAAATTTAAGTGCTGACATTAGCGGTACTGTAGCGCTAACGTTTGCTGACGTCACAACTGCTCGTGGGAACGAAGGCATGTGCGGTGCACGCTTGCCTGGCTGACCGCTTCAAAGACATTTCGTGAGTGCAACGCATGCTCCTCAATGCACAATGGTTACTATTACACACGACACCATATGTAGATGAGCCTCTACTATATGGTGCGTGCAATGTACGAGCTACTACGTGTCGAGACAAGTGGTAAGCGAGTGTGATGCACGCACCCACTCATCCCTTGCCAATGGGAGCCCAACCACCTTTAGGCGGTTACTGTAGAATCGTCGAGCGTGTGCACTACAATTGCCCTCTGATGGGGGGTGATTTTTGGCTATCCAGCTTTTTTGCACTTCATGGCTCGTTTTTGACTTATTTTTTATGGCTAACCCCATTTACTCCTCTTTCACGCATCCATACACATGAAAAAAAAGAATGGATCAAAAACAATCTAAAATCGTAATGGATAAAAACCAAAAAAAAAACCTTCATTTTTAACCACTCGATCACGCAATCGTTTTGATACCATATATAACACATAGCATGAACCTTATTACGTGTCATGGATCGTTGATGAAAGGGAAATAAATAAAAGAAATGTGGAATACCTGATTTCCATTCCATTCCAACTTCTAAGGTAGTTTCTGAGGCCGAAATGAGCTCCAATCTTTCAGGTGCTTCACAGGAGTCCTTCACCGACACGCGGTTAACATCTTTCTATAGTTTTCTCAAAATGTAAGTTATCTTAATAGGTCAAAGAATTCGTATGCTTACGAATGATATGAGCAAATACAAGAGACATTAATCTTTATATATAGCTTCCATCGAGCTTCCTTATTATAGGTCTAATATAAGTTTGATTCACACTAATCGGGATCAATTTTTCTCCTGAACTTCAACCTATTAACTTAGATCATTTATTGAACCACTTTATTATCTGTATATATATCAAATTATATAACTTAACTGATAAGTTATTGAAAACACAATTAAATATTGCCCAACTTTACAGGAAAAGTCAAAATTATCCTTGTTATCTTTCTTTTCTTGCTCTTCTATCTGTCGTCGTGCTCCTCTCTGTGTTGTTTTCTAGTTCATTTTTGCACTTTTTTCCTTTTCTTATTTCTGTTTATCTCAATCATTTGCTCATGGTTGTTCTTGGTCTCCAGGTTCATTCATCGTGTCTCTCATATCCGTTCTTTTCTATCCCTTTCTTGGTTGTTCACTGTCTCTCTGTTGGTTTTCATCTTTCTCCATCATTTATGAACACTAGTAGGGTCTCTTATTGTCAACAAAGGTGGTTGTAAAAAATGGTAGGCATCATTCAGAGCCTACCAAAATGGACAGCCACCATCTTTCAAAGTTGGTAGCCACCATCAACTTTCAAAGTTGGTGGGGATGGCTGCCTTCTCCTGCCTATAAAAAGGCAGGAGCAGCATGAAGAGCATACAAGCAAACGGAGAGAGCAGAAAAAATAGAGAGAAGTGAGGTGAGAGAGAAAAGAGAGAAACAAAAATATTTTGTATATTTTTGTGGATCTAGTTTTTCCTTGTATTTCTCTAGTTTTCTTAGTAGTAAAAATATCTTCTATCTTTGCCCGTAATTTTTACCCTAATTTGGGGTTTTTCACGTAAAATCTGTGTGTTCGTTATTATTCTCCTCAGTCCTATTTAGCTGCGAACCTGCTCTAATCCGATCGATTTTTACAACAAAAATTATACCCACCTTTCAATACTCCTTATTCCATTACTAGTACCCAACTCTTGCATTAAAATACAAAAAACGGAATTCATGTATAGTCATTGAATGGCTAAAGGACTGCCAATGGTAATCAAAATAATCTCAAATATACGCACATTCTAAAGGGCCTTAACTCGGTTGACAGAGACAAGATTACGTTTACCTCAGGGTCCGGAGTTCTAAACAAGTCCCTTCGATAATAAGCATATTCGTAGAACGTTCAAAACAATATTTGACATCCTGTTATTCCACAACAAATTAGAGCCATGTCTAAATGGGAATCTAAAATCTAAAGAATTTTATTCTTTTCTGTGCCTCTAATCCTCATTTGGACAAGTGGGAGCCAATTCTTGTAGCAGATTTCTAACCATTAATGTGACTGCTATATACTTGTAGACATGAAGTAATGTTCTTACCGGCAACCACAATATACCAAAATTTTGCCTATTTGCTGTTTTTAGTTACCAGAAGCACATATTCTACAACATGCTGTCCATTGATTTTGGCTCACTCTACGTTTCTTTTCTTCCCAGACCATCACTGTCCTCACAAAGATTCACATTTTGCAACCATCTATGGCATACATAATTTCATTGTTCATATAGAAAGTTGAACGTAGATAATAACATAATGTTCCGCGTCAAACACGAGACCCCCTTTAATATACAAGTTCAAGACAAATGATCTGCCAACAATTACCGGGTAATCACAGTTTATAAGAATAGCACCAAATTTTGTAGTTTAATCGAGATGTACACTTTTGGAACCTATTAAAAAAATAAATATCAAGTAGACAACCAAACCTTGTGATTCAGTTGAGAGTTCAGAAATATACTACCCCAATTGGATCCCATGTACTCAAAGATAGAAAGATAAATGGCTTGATCCTTGCTGTTTTGTCACAGATAGCCAATTTTGATGTGTCATACAACTGTTGGCCAAATGGATCAAAATTACATGCTTGTCAAGTGCTTTAAGAGCGAATGCACACTGCCTTAATTTCTTGTTCAGAAATAAAGAAATGAGCACGACTATCTTGAAACCAGAAGACTTTAATCTGCCAAAGAGTCTAAACATTCTGTCAGATACGCAAAAAAATTTCCAAATATTTTGTACAATATTCAACAAGAGTAGTTGATGCATGGTCTTCCATTTGCATAAACCAAGGTTCCAAAAAGAACGCTCTGAAAAGAATAACAACTTTTTCAATTCTTTTTTTCTTTTTATTCTATTTGTTAGTTTCATTTACAAAATAAATAATGTTACACAGCATAGAAAGAACCTTTCCACACAATTACCTGTACTGTCAATGTAATTTACAGCATGTACACGGTATGTTAGAAGAGATGCCAAGCATCTCTATATGATCTGCCATAATTTTGTCACTTTCTATATTGACCAGTCAGTAGCAAACACATTGCTGAAAGGCAATCACCTCAACCATTATCAATTAGGCATCTAAACCTCCTTCAAGCAGGCTTCCATGTCGTCTGCACAATAAACAGTATAGGGGAAGTAAAAAAGTATATCACAGGAAGAAAATTGGAATACATCAACCTTCAAGTCAAAACAAGAAAGATAAGTCATACAATAGTCGCATCAAGACAAAAACAAATCAATATGCTTGCTTGCTGATAAATATTAGTGAGATTAACAAGTTCTGTAATTTGGTGCATAATTCACTAAAAAAATTTAGATAAATGTTGCATGCAATGAAATGAATGATCAAAAAAATGACGTGAGAATAACATTTTATACATGACAGATTCAAACAGATAAATCACACAGATAACTACCAATAAAATATAACTTTGAACTTAATTTTTGGAAGTCATGCAAAGTTTTCAGATCTTCCATATAAACCATTCTAAAGTTGGTGCACCAAAACTCAAACCAAAAACTGCTCTAATGTACTCCACATGCTTCAAACCAAAAACTGCTCTAATGTACTCCACATGCTTCAACTTAACTTCTGTTAGACACTTTCCCTACAAGTCTTCTTATTATTGGAAAAGAATGAAGAGCTACCAAACCTACAATGTTCTCATAGGAAGAATGGAGTTCCTGCAATACTTAAATTACAGTCCATCAACTTTTCCTACAATAAAAAAAGCGCTTTCGTAATACTTTCAAACTGTAACTTCCTTAGAGAAAGAAAAAACACCTCCAAGCATGTCATCATTGTCACCATCTCTCTTTGATTTGTCAACATCAGGGCTACCTTCTATTGATTCATGACTTTTTCTCAAGGCAACTGGTTTACAACAACTCTTTTATTGTTCAAAATCAATTGACTCATTTACTATTCCCTCATCTATAATGTTCATACTCATGTCGGAGCAATTGGAACTTGCATTTGATGTTGCACTAGTCACCCCATTGTCCAACAAGAGAACTTCTTCATTTGTTCTTCCGGCAAAATGTGCATCATTGGTTAAAGATCTTGTGTTGCTGTTCAAGAAATTGCTATCCTCAACAGGAGAAAAATACATGTGAGATTGTTTAAAAGAAATAGGACAAACATGTTTGTTAGCGAAGCTCTAATTCAGGATGGGCAATGTCAAGATGGAACTTACTACTTCTTCCCCAAAATTATGATTACTAGATTGGATAAAGGGTTGACAGAAATCTAGTTGCAAACCTGTAAAAAAACCAATGGTAATATGACGGGAGTAAATCTGAAAAACGGATCATCGTACCAAAGTTGATATCACTACCTGTGCTTAAAATAGAACGCTGAGAGATCAATTTGGAGTCAGAAATAGCTACACTTTCTAACTTAACTCCAAGAGACCCAGAAGATGACCTTTAATTTCTCTCCCCAGCATGCTCCTGTATAAACAAAAATAAGTTCATGTTTCATGAGATCTGCAAGATATTCAGTCATATCCATTTGAGCAAGCAATTTGTTTAATAACCAGGAACACAAAATCAAATACCAAATAAACAAA
>JAJMLV010000228.1:22711125-22725463 GCA_027123465.1 Erythroxylum coca | reverse complement strand
AGTTTTTTCAGTAGTAAAAGTTTTCTATCATTGCCTGTGATTTTTACCCTAATTTGAGATTTTCACATAAAATTTGTGTGTTCATTACTATTCCCCTCAGTCCTATTTAGCTGCGAATCTGCTCTAATCCGGTCGATTTTTACAACACCTATGTTGCATCAAAGGATTCAACAGCTGCTGCAATGTTATTGTAAATCCATACTCAATTTGGCGATAAAAATTAGTGTGGCATCTCTAGGGTAATACTCAAAATTCCAGAAGAAGATGAACGTATCTCTCCTCCCCTGGCTTTCTCTGTTATGCCTCTGTCTCCTCTCCTCCAGCTTGTTACTTTCATGGATCAAAACTCAATTTATAAACTTTAAAATTTAGAGTTTTGTTGTCTAATATTAGACCTAAACTGATACCGATGGGTGATTTGGAATCATCCTCACGACTTTGTTAGAATAAAATATTGAACAGAGTAGCATTTAGCGAATAGATTAATTAAATGTCTCCACCAATAAGAATCTGACCCTCCCTCCCGGGAAGAATTTTTGGATGCATAGTAACCATTGAAGTTCAGCACTGGAAAGCCCTGGTCTCTTCATTTGTTTGGAATATTGCCTTGTCTCCTCATTTGTTTGGAATATTGTCAAGTCTGAATTCAATGGCTATCTGATGTAAGAGGCAAGGCACTACTGGCATCACTAGCAATCTCATGTGGCATGTTGGGAGCAGAAAGGAAATAAGGTTTTGGAGGAATTTCAATGTCGTCTAGGTTCCCAGATAGCATATCCACAACTCTTGTCATGGAAGGACGGTCTTTAGGGCTTATTTGGATGCACCACAGACCTACGATTACCATCTTCCTTACAGTGCAAGTATCTTCTTCGATTACTTCTTTGTGTTCAGTGAGTTTCTTATAGATCCAATCCGGGAAGTAAGCTTCACTCGAAGTGCTTCTCTGAAAATTAATGCTTTTGTTTTTCCTGCCTTCAGCAATCTCCAACAACAACATGCCATAGCTATAAACATCAGACTTGTGAGAAGCATTCCCAAGGTTTCTCATGAAGACCTCAGGTGCGATGTAACCAACGGTCCCTCTTGCAGCTGTCATGGTAACAGCGCTTCTACTTCTTGAATATACTTTTGCCAACCCAAAATCCGAGATCTTGGGATTGAAGTTATGATCAAGCAGTACATTTTGAGGCTTTATGTCCAGGTGCAATATTCGTGCCTCGCAACCATTGTGCAAGTACTCTATTCCACGAGCTATTCCTAACGCAATCTCCAACAACCTTGCCACTCCCAATGAAAGCCTCATCTGCTCATCAGATAACAAGTCGCCTAGCGACCCATGAGGCATGTACTCATAAACAAGACCTTGTTTTGAGCCATTCCAGCTAAAACCCAACAAATTTATGACATGAACATGGTGTATCCTACCAATAGTGGCAACTTCATTAACAAAATCACGGCCAATATTGCTCGCTTTGTCCAGTAATTTGACAGCAACTGGGCGGCCATCTGACAGCTTCCCCTTGTAGACGCTGCCATAGCCTCCTTGGCCTAGTTTTTCTTTAAAGCTGTTTGTCATCTTCTTAATATCGCTATATGAATAGCTAGTCACTAATGTAGATCTCATGGTACTGATGAACTCCTCACGATTTAGTCCAAGGTCATCAGTACTCTGGGTTCTCTTGATGGTCACTAAAATTCTTCTTCTGAAAGCTAGTAGTAGAACAATAATCAGGACAAATGAACAACTTCCACTAATACCTGCAGATTATCTTAAGCCCGATCAGCAAATATACAAAGGAACTATAACTTACGTCTGAATAAAACAAAACGATTAACAATTGAAATGGAATAATTACCATTACTCAATCACTGGGAGCAATTAAACTAACATGTCTAAGCAAATATTATAACTGAAGATCAATGCCTTCTTTTATATAGAGGTGATGAAGCTTACATACCGAAGATGAGGGCTGGACCCGGGCTTTGCTTTTTAGAACGTGGCTGCCTGTAGGATCAGTGCATAAACTATTATGTATCTACTATGATTAATAAAACTATTTGATTATATACTAGAGAAAGCAAAGCAACGTTTGTCCTGTGGTTTAACTTTCATTTTAATTTGGTGTAGGCGCTTTAAACATTTTCTCCTTAAATAAAGATTCACAAAATGACCATTTCCAAATTGAATATAATATTCCGTGAATTTTCAAAATTTTTGTGAGAATTTACTGATCAGCTGGGGATTTTTTATTACTTTTATTTTTATTTTTTGTTTTGGTCTGGGACTGGGACAAATCTAGGCACTTATGGCATTTAATGGAACTAGATACCTGTAAGAATCTAATTTTCTTAAAAAAAAAAAAAAAGAGATGGCTTTTGATTGCCGGACGAACAAAAAATGGCCATTCCACTTCGGAGGTAGACAAGATAGTCGGATTGAAAAGTAGTAAGTACCCAAGTATTATAAGTTTATCGCTCGATGTTATCCGATAGCGTGGAACAAAAAGAAACCCCTACTATTCTTGGAGATTAGTATTCTCAGGAGGGAACTTACTTGTAGAAGCAAACAATCCTTTTTAAGCTGGCATCGTATCCACATCGTCCACCAGTCGCATCACAGCTACTACACTCTCTAAATTCAGGCCAGCTCAAAGGAAATCCATCACTTAGCACGTCTACAAGTTCGACGGAACTATTATTGAACCTGAACCGATCTCCTGCACTAGACACAGGAACCATGATCAAGTTACACCCAGTTGGAGTTGAGATAGTTCCGGGCGGATCAAATTGGCCTCCGCTTAACCAGAGATATATCTTCGTCCCATCGTCACATGAATAGTTTCTGACCACCTTATTAGCAAGAGAGGAAAAGTCAGCCTTTGTCGGACACTTGAACAAAGTCAGGTTAGACAGTCCGAGAGGTAGGTTTGGAGATGTAAAATCTGTGGTGGAAATTGTAAAATTACGTAAATAGTTACATGAGCCAGCACTAAGATCCCTGAGAAGTTGGGTGTCCACCACGACCAGTGTGGTAGATGGTTCTGACGGAGTTGGTGGGTAGAAATTCTTGACTTGGTATAGCCTGCCGGAGAAAATAATGCCTGCGGGGAGGGCGGACGAGTTGTCGCATATAACCTGGTAGCCAGGGAGGCCACAGAGTAAAGGACCAGAAAGAGAGGATGTCCAGGAGGAGAAAGGAAAGGAGAAGGTGATGTTACCACACTTGAACGGAGAACACAAATCGTAGTCAGAGTGGGAGTGGGAGTCCTGGGATTCACCCGTCGCCAGAAAGGTTGTGAACATGAGTGAGAAGGGTACAAGGATGGAAGAAGATCCAACTTTCACAACCATAGCTATTTAACAAAGTATAGAATTGTAATTGTTGTGTCCTGGACTCCTACCCTCGCCCAGATTATTGAGAGAATCAAAAAGCCAATTTGACTTTCGCTTCAAGAACTGGGGAAATAGCCAACAGTTGACCCGCAGGAGTGTCATACCGTGTGGTTGAAAAAACGAGGTTAAATACAATATTTTTTTACTTCAGGATAAATTATAATAAAAATATTTAATTTATTTTAATTTGTTACAAAAAGAATTTCAAATCATTAAATTAAAAAATAAAAATATTTAGAGGATTTCGCAAAAAGCATAATTTTCACACTGGGATTAAGGGCTAAATTCCACATACGCCTATTTTAGTCCTGATATATGATTTGCATACTACAACCATCATCTGATTGAACCAACTAATGCATTGATAAAATCTCAAGAGGCTTCTAAGTTCTATCAAAGTAGTAATGAAATCTCACACACCCTAGATCTGGAAGTTCAAAATTTGAAGCTGGATATACTTCACGTCCTGATAAAAGTACAAGTGTGTAGATGGTTCTGCTGTGGGATTTTTGTCTTTAAGAGCTCAACAGATCTTATGTCCCCTTGCAAATCAGTAAAGATCTTCAACTAGATAAATCTACTGCTTCCAGTAGCAAAGCTATAGGCGGGGTTTGGAGGCAATGTTGGGTTCTGCTTCACTTAAATTCTCTCTCGATCAAATGAATGTTTCTGGAGCTATAACTTTCCAAAAGACGAAGGGCTGTTTGCTGTATGGTGACGATGACGAAGAGGAGGAGCAAAAACTCCAGTTTATGGAGAGGGTCAGACGGAGTTTCTAGAGAACTTGGATCTATGTTTGATACTGTGAAGAAAACAGATGCAAATGTCACAATCTTTTTAAGATAACGGTATGGTAAAAGGTATCATCAATATCGAGAGAATTATCAGAGCTTCTTTTCGACTCGAACGCATCTATTCAATATCATAATTCTTCTCTAGTTTTTATTTTTATTAATGATACACATGGCAGCACATTCAGGACACACTGCAGATCAGGTCGGCTCAGTTTCCAACGGAAGCGGAGAAAACTGCGACGACTACGGTGTTCGGCCGCAGGCTTAACTAAATTCTTTATTTTTTATCATTTAATTTAATAATTTAATGTATCTTATTATTATAACCCACGGGTTAAAATATTTCTGAAAATTGAAATTTTAATATTATTAATTTTGACTAGTATTATAAAATTAGATAAGATTTCAAATTTCCTAAATTGTAATCCATAATTATTTTAGAATTTTTAGATCGTTATGAAATTATAAATTTAACCACAATATTCAGTGTAATTAACAGTACTTTTAACTAGAGCCTCCAAGTACACCTACCCGTTTGTCTCGTCTGGCCCTGTCACATGCACATCTGAATAACATTTTTTCCATGAAGTTGGCAAATGATGATTTCTAGCGTCGACTACTCATAAATGATTAAGTGGATAAAACTTCTAATTCTGTACATTTCTTCCAAGATATTCAAATAAAAAGAACCAAAAATCCTGGAACTGGAAGGTACTATGAATCCAGGAGCCTCAGACAAGAGGCAAAGATGCAGGGCGTGCCAAAATTTTGTTACAGTGGCATTGATTTACAAACCGCAGCAGTAGGGAAGTATATACAAGTTGATATTACGAGTTCGAAGTTGAGCAAGTTGAATTCGTTGTTTCAAGCTTAATAACCCTTGTATTGTAGGACCCGCAAAAGCTACATTTGTGATAAAGCCAGTGGAAGGGTGCCATTCCCTTCTTGTCACAGTCATTGCATAATATATCCTGGACAAGATAACCACAATTAGTTTCAACTTTTACAAGACCAATATACTTGAACAATTTTGGATGGGCTACCTGACAACGGTCCCTGTATTCTTCTGGAAGCTCTTCAGAAGCCAACAGAGCATCAAGCATGCCAAAGTAAACCTGAGCAGAAAAGGCAGAGGGGTGAGAAGACCCAGCAATAAGTTTCTTGGTTTGACTCTCAACACCTGAGATGATTACCACCAAAATTAACAGAGAAAGTTCAGCTGCATATACACGTGTTTCTTAATCACATTGGCGACACCTCATGTTTCAGGACTAACCAACTCATCAAAAGTGGAGTAACTTTAATTCGTTGGTTAGCTCATGGTCTTCCATTCCCATTCTGCTAATTACGCTCTTCTACTTAAACTGATGGCTAACTTTCAATTTCTTTTTCTTAACTGTTCCATTCTTCCCCTTCATCCATCAATAAACTTATCTAAATGCAACTATTCAGGTTCTCACAAACTTTAAATTGCTCTCAGCAGCTCAATACCCTTGGATTTCAGTAATCAAGCTGTTTAGAAATACAGGTATGCTTGATACTGTACCACCATTCAGAGGGAAACAGTTGAATCACGTTTCAAATAAAAACAAAATTCAATTAGCAAATACTATCGAATATGTGATATTGTTAAAATGACTTTCATTAAAGGAAACAGGTGTGAAATAGTTCACAGCCATGCCGGTCTTAAAAGGCCTCAACCACATCACAATACCATTGCCATGAACATCAATCATAATAGCACACATTAAAATTTAAAAAGGCAGTTCATATTGATCTTACCGACATATCTCCCAACGATTTGCTACAAATCGGGCAGGTGTAATGGCTACAAGTGTATGCCTGACACAATGAAAGGTGAAATAAGGGTTAGTGCCCTATCAGATTTCATTTGAATTGTTCCAACTGTCAAGTAAAAGCCCAGCAAAGGATAGACCTGAAAGCAACTTGAATGCATGAAATGGCCACAAGGGAGAGCTCTGACACTTGCACTCGAGGTAAATAAGAAATCACAACAAATGGGACAATTTGTTTCAAGCCCTTTTTCTCGACATTTGTGGTCAACTAGCTTCATTGCAAGGCAACAATTACACTTCATGCAATGAAAGAAGTCAATGCCAAGACCCTTCCCAACTCGGCATAAATTGCAGAAAGGGCAGTGATAAACAGTTCTGAAATTACAGCAAGAGATGTAAGGGATACAATTGACGAGCGATATAATGCAACTGTAAATATAGAAATCATAATTAAAGGTTACTGGATCTATTCATTACGGAGTAACTGCTCCATTCTAGCTTATCACAGCATCTTAAGCTTACAACTGTAGTTCAGAGGATCATGCAAACAAGAACATAACACATTAACAAGAATGGACACCGATCAAGGTAGCCTCAAAAGAAAAAAGAGCTCAGTGAAAGCTTAACCTTTCATCATCGAAGAACCTGCAGATATTACAATAGTAATTTGCCATAGAGAACCCGCCACAAGAAGGTGTCGAGCATACTGGTCCAACAGGCTGGATTTTCAGGCAGCGCATACACATAATTTCAGATGTAGCTTTCCTGCATGTAGAATTAATTACTAATCAGCATCATCAACTTCACCAGTTTAAAATTAAAACAAGAACTTCATCAATAGAAAAACATTACCGATCCATAGAATGGTCACTGACTTTATCATGACAGAACCGGCAAGTAAATAATTTTCCACAGCAAGCAGCGCGAAGTTTGCAATTTCTTTTATAATGCTCACATCCAAATACTTTTTTCTCTGGATCCCGGAATGAAGGGAAACATCCAAGTAAGTCTTCACTATTTGAATTCTCACCAAGTTGTGTTTGAGGAGACTTCTGCTGGGCAGCTATCCAGCGACTAAAATAACCAATATAATCATCAGAGCAACAGAAAGCTATAGTCAGAAACTTCACAGCATGTACAACAATAAAACAAACCTGGTCATAAGATTTTGAATAAGGTAGGCTTTTCTTCTTGGATCAAGAGTTGAATCACGAGAAACTTTTCTTATCTCTGCTTCAAGCTCATTTTGATTCATCCGAAAAATATCTTTCCACCCAGGCTTAAATGTCTGATCACTAGTATCCAGGCTCTCATATAGATCAGTACCTAAACAAGAAGGGTCGACAACCATCCCAATAATCATTCCGTGATATGAACCTCTAATTAATAATGCGATAGAATCAATAGGTAACAGCAAATAAAGATAGGACAAAGACCTAGAGATATACAACTCTCTGATGTTGTTGCATGTGGACTTGCAGCAGAAGTTCCTTCCCACCATTCATTAAGCCACTCACTGAACATTGTGTTTTTCGTTGCCTGTTTCCATGTATCCATCATCTTATTTTGTTCCTCCTGTGTAAGAACAGATGTCACCCAAGGAAGCATTGACTGAAGCACCTCTGCACCAGTAGTACCAATTATTCGGCCAACAATTTTATCCTGTTCCTCTACAGAAAAATGCCTATCAAATAATGGCCACAACTCCAGTTCTTCTCGGTAAACATGTTGATCCAGGGTTACTCTCAATGATTTGCACATGCTCTGAAGTGTTGTTGCAAGCTGATTATACTTCCTAACAGCATCTTCGCGATGAGACAGGTCTGCGTGATTATTTGATAAAGCATCAGGGACATCTGTACTCTTCAAGCATTCATGAAGATGCGTAAGCTCAGAAAGTGCAGATGATATATATTCAAATAATTTTTCCTCCTGTAGATGGTCTAGAGTGTAAGAATGGCTAACATTATGAAGTGTCTCTTTAGATTCTAGGGCAGGGAAAACTATATCATCTTCCGCATTACTATGAGCCCTATATAAACCCCACAACAAACGAAATCTACCAGTAAACTGCCTAAGCAAAGTTTCACTGCAATCAGTTAGTTTTCCAGATTCTATGTCTAGATATTCCACATCTTTGCGGATGGCCTTATGAAATTTGAAAATGTTGTCTATAGGCCGGGATGCATAACCAACATCAGCAGGACTAGAATCCATCTCCCAGTTAAAAAGACTGGAGTTCAGGGAGGGAGCAGGACTAATAGAGGAGCGTAGTGATTTTGCCGCAGCAAGAGAGCTCATTCCTAAATTACTGCCGTTCACTCCTAACCCTGGAACACAGCAAGATTGATTGCTACAAGAGAGTTTTTCTGGGTTTCCATTTCCTGTAGAGCAGCAGGTATGGCTTTCTTCCTCAGATAATATGTTTCCACGCTTAAGCGGTCTTCTACAGTCATCTGCTTCAGTGGACAGTTTATCATCAGTAGATGATGTAAAACTGCATACTTTGGAAAGTTGTCCACTATCTCCCTCATTTCCAGATAGAACTCTTGCTGGACAACAACCAATGGCATTTGAAGATAAACAAACATTCCTGGAACGACCTTTGCATGCCCACCCAGAGAAAAGTGTAACTAATGCCGTGTCTGATGCAGGAGCTGCATCAGATTAGAACTAAGTTAGGAACTGTGGAAACTGGTAATAGAAATGGCAAAGAACGGACAACTTTCTCAATAAAATACTAGTGCAAAATACAGTTAAAGATCAACAACAAACCTGCCATGCAAATGTTTTGAAGAAAAGCCATTGCTTGCTCATCATTAAGTGATCCTACGAACCAGGGCAACACACACTCGATCAACTTCAGGGGCATCACACATAAGCTTTCATAAAGAAGTTCTCGCTGTCTTTTGGTACTAAAATATGTTCGAGCAAGGGGGAGAACCTACGGCACATAGTCAACACAGGATCATGAAGACTGAAAGCATAAACGGACCCCATCTAAAATATTTATGAAGTAGGAAATGGAAAAACAGATCTATGAGAATGACAAGTTTTATGCAATAAAGAAGAATTAGCATGTTAACCTGAACTTCTTCGTTTTGAAAGTGCTTCTGGATAGTATCCATGATCTGATCTGCTTGCAAGCACAAGTTTGTGTAAAACTCAGTGACAGATACATTGGCTCCAGCACTTTGAACGCTTTCAATGAGGCACCTAAGCTTGTCAAATTGACTTTCTTCTTCTACATGCTCCTGTACAAAAGAGATCTCTGCATCTACAGCAGGGAATATAACTTTGTCCTCAGCAATACTGCAGTCAAAGAGGCAAACCACCATTCATTTCACAAGATATAGCCTAATAAACAACAAAGTATGTTTTTGGTAACTCTGTGAAGCACAGAGCTGAAAGAAGTAAGGAGCTCCAATATCTCACCAATCGGACCACTTAATGAACCTAGGGTCATCATAAAGGAGATGTCTATACTTTGAGGAAGTCAACTTCACTTGAAAACAGAATTGGCGATAAACCTACCTGTGAAAAATGCAAACTTCAGCAATGAATTGTAGCCGCCTGTTCAGTGCAGAAAGGTCAGAAACATCTCCAGAATGCTGTATCTTCCTAGCTGCTTCAGCTATATCTCTCAACTCTCTTTTTATGGCATTATGCCAAAGTAAAATTTCATCTATAGGATGGGACAAGGTGGAATTAGTGTCATCACAGCTTAACTCCATAAATTTCCTTTTGACTGCCTTTGATGAGTTGCACAAAGAGTCACATGCACAAGTCGCCTTGCTACTTTGGCAAACAAAGGATGATGTCCCAACTTCTTGATAATGAGCCTTAGAATCATCTACACAACTCTTACACAAATCTGACAATTTGGTCCCTTCCATCCATGTGAATATTACCTGCAACAACAGAACCATTTAATTTCGCCCCTTCACCTCCTTAACAATGAAAGAACATTCAGAAACCAAACGTCTCCAAAAGGACCCTCACCTGCTGAAGAAGTTTTCCTTCCGGGATAATTTTGCACAAGCACTTGCGCATATCTTGATCTTCATCAGATGAAATAGAGGAAGAAAGCCAAGGAAGGAACTCTGCCATCATGTTAACAGGAATGCTGCACAAAAACTGCCACACCAACGATGCTTGCTCTTCAAATGAAAACTTTTCTATAAGCAAAGGGAATACCTGCAGCAGTCAGCAACTATGTTGTAAGCATTCAACAACATTACATGCAAGTATCATACATTAGATAGCAAACTAAAAGACATATCATTAACATTCTACTTCAATCTAAGTGGCAACAACTTGTTGCAGATATGATGCTAGAGTCAACAGTCCTAAATTCTTTAGTGAAAAACCTCTAAACTTGTAAGGTGCCAAAGGAAAATGATGTCAAGAATACCTGTAGGACATCAAATGAAAGTTAAAAGGTGCGAAGACAAGGATAATATTAATTTATGTCATTTAAACATACATAAGAGAAATGCCATTTGTGGAACTAGCAAATACCTGCTCTTCTTCCTTGTGCATATGCTGGCTAAGAGATGTTTGAAGGGCTCCAGTGCGAGAGGCTAATTCCCTACGATAGCTTTCTTCATTTTGCATGTTAGAATTGAGCAGCTCGAATAACTGATCAAAAAGAACACTTTCCCCCTCATGCTCAAGGGAGTAAGTTCGTGCCACATTCTTTACACGTATATCAAGAGCTGGAAAGATAACCTACAAATCAAAAGAAGAAACAATGAAAACATTCCATTATTTAGCAAGACCAAAACCTTCAAAAGGAAGCAGAGACATCATCTTCTCACAAGATATGGGACTGTAAACTTCAGTTATCATGTTATTCTGCTTGCTTTCCCTTCTATCTCGCTATGCAAAGTCCTCACGGATATATTGTAAAGTATCTAAATTGTTGCTTGTCACTATCAACAGGTCATGTCGACAGCATGTAAATTAAGAAAAGAAGAGTAAATTTCTGAAGAAGGGTGAGAAGACTGATGCAAGGTATGCAATTGGAATCAACTAGCCCAAAAGCCAACGCCCATAAATGCACACTGTTAAATAGAATAAAACTATATTCCAAAAGATTAAGCAATTTATAGCCAGCAATATTTGCAGCTAACGATTTATCAATCCCTTAATTGTAGCTAATTAGAAGCCCACATCTCAAAATGCTTTATGAGATTCAGATTCTAGCCAAGAGGTTTTTGATAAAAGTTTTTTCTATCACTATATACTGACACGTCAATCGGAAAATATCAGATGGCATCAGGTACAGGGCAAACATTTACAATTACTAAAAATAACCTCTACTGAAACAATCCAACTGAGGAAATTGAATAATTTTCATGAATGCAAAAGCATAATTAAGATAGAAATGAAAGAAGATAACTATAGTTCTTTAACTATTTCACATAGGAAAAAGAAATCAAAGAACATTAGAAGCAATAAGAGAGAGCTCTGAAGAGGAAGGAATCTCTATCTGAAGCAGGAAACCAACCTCGTCCTCAGCATTGCAGTGGTGCTTATAAATGGCGCGGAAAAACTGATACCTATCCAACAAGGGGCGAAAATCGCCGCCGCTAGTGACGTAGGCCATGGCGGCGCGGTGGAGGCCGTCGAGCTCGGACCTAATAGCCTTGTGGAAGAAGAGGAATATTAGGATTGGCGATTTGAGCGCCGAATTCTTGACGCAGTTCTTTGTCGGCGTAGAAGGATCAATTTTGTTCACGGGACCGGCCATCACCGCCACGCCTCCAGCACCGCCGCCGTCTAGACCCGAAAATGGGGCCGCCATTACCGGAGAGATCTCAATAATTCCCGAGGCCTTCAGAGAGATTGCTCCTATGCTCTGAGTTGGTTAGATTTCCATATCCATTATCACGGCTTTTCTGGATTATATATATTCTTTTTGTCCTTTTTTCCTTTTTTCCTTTTTTCCCCCTACGTTCAGCTTCCAGAAATTGTTCCCTGTATAAACATGGTTTTTTTAGATATATATATATATATATATATAATCTTTTCTAAATTCTAAATACGTTTTTATAAGGAGACGAAGAGAGGAGGCAAGAAGACAAAACACGATAGCTAGAAGGTTCACTATACACTGCATATGTATACGGTTAGAGACACCCAAAAATGAAGTGAGAGTGGTTTCAATTACGTGTCGACTGGTGATCGAGTATCCGACTTAACGTTACTAGTGCTTTACATTTTTGCCCTTACTCTGACAGGGAAATGGCAATAGGAAATACATAAATAAATATATACATATTGGCACATGGAAAATAGGCCATTCCGTCACGTAATCATATGGGTATATTAGGAAGTAGCTTCATTCTTGTGCAAATAATATCCTAAACTTTATCATTTTAAAATTTAAATCAACAAAACTAATTAAAACGGGAGTACACTTGAGTCTGACATTAGAAGCGGTCGTTGTATGAATTATAATTTTTTTATACATTAGGAATTGACAAGGCAACTCCTAGGAAGGATAGCGCCGTTGACCCAGGCGTAAGTAGCACGTCGGCTTAATTTTTAGAATAAAACTTGTATTGGTAATTCAAATGTAATAAATGGTCACATTAATCGAATTGAAGCCTTTGATTGGAAAATTCATTTTAATTTCAAAAACTAATCTTCATTTATCCGTTAAGAGTTAATATTATTCTTTAGATTATCATGCCATTGTCTAAACTGTTTACTTGGAAAAACTCCAATTTCATTGCTCAAAGTCAAAAATAAAAACTGAAAAAGAAGAATTATTTGGGTAGATTAATGAAAAGTGAAAACAGATTGACGAAGACGGGAGGGCATGAAGGCAGCACATGAAATGGAGGCCTCAAAGGTGTGGCCATCGTTGGATGCCACGGGTTATGCCCGTGTCTTCACAAGCTTTTCTCTACCCTCCTGATTCCTAAAGCCTTGGAGATACAGATACCTCCCTTGCCACTTGCCTCGCCTGTCCACGTTGATTGGACCGCTACGCTAACATTCTTTCGTCTAATCCTAACCTCTTCTTTCTTTGTAAATATATTTGAATCTAACACCCCATCTGTGATTTCATAATATTTCTTCAAAGCCTTCTTGCTTTATGTATCTTAATTAACAACTACTTGTAAATAACAACGACTTCAGAAGCAATTAATATTTAATATTCAACTTCACAATTTTAAGGTTTTGAAACACAGTTTGAGTAATAACAAATGGATTTCCCGTAATTTTAGGAAACTTATTATCCTAAATAGATTCCAAATTCAGCCTATTTTACTTAAATTATCCTTTTTTATTTTTATATTTATTGAATTTTTATTTTAATATGTTAAAAAGATATTATAACTGGACCTATTATAATATATTTTATTTTATTTAAATGATAAGGAAGGTAAATATTGTTTTACCTCCATTAAACTTAAGATTTCAAAAATATTTAAACAAGAAAAATAAATATTTTGTAAATGATTTTAGAAAGCATTAGTTTACACCCAAAAAAATTTACCTTCAATTAATGGAAAAATGAATTCATTATTATTATATTATATGACAGAAAATATTTTAACAATGAAGACAATAATAATAAAATTTTATATTAGACCTTAACCATAATAAATAGTACTAAATCTATCTATGGAGAAAATTATAATCCTTATTGATTATTAAAGTGTTTATTATTTAATAATTATTGATTCAATGAAAAAAAATACTCTTAAACTACAACAAAAAGTGAAGAAGCTAAAAATTTGAAATTGATGTCCGTCTCTTTCAAATGGGTAGCAAGAGAATTTCTTCCTTCTACTCTACTTCATTTACAGCTTGTTTGGTTTAAAGGCTAAAATAAGTAAAGAATAGAATAATTATTCTTAATAATAGAAAAATAATGATAGAATAGAATGAGTATTACTTTGTTTGATATACGGCTAAAGAATTTATATGCAAGTGTTTAGTTTGAAAATATAAACTTGAAATGACAAAAAAAACAACTAACAAAAATATCATATTATTATTATTATTATTATTATTATTATTATTATTTAATTCCTTATTATTATTTTTATTATTTTGATTATTTATATGTATTATTATTAAATTCCTTATTATTATCAATTTTGTTAATTAATTTTATTATTATTATTAAATTACTTATTATTATTAATTTTCTTCTTATTATTATTAATTTTATTATTCTTATTATTATTAATTATTATTATTAATTTTCTACTTACTATTATTCTTATTATTTTATTTTTATTTATTATTATTATTATCATTATTAAATTCCTTATTATTATTAATTATATTTATTTTTATTATTATTAAAGTCTTATTATTATTAATTTT
>JAJMLV010000228.1:22669966-22685871 GCA_027123465.1 Erythroxylum coca | reverse complement strand
AAGTTCCCAACTACTGACGCATAATGAATAGACTCCATGTCCTTACGTTCCAAATTGTTTCGTGGATATTACATTATACTAAATTTGTCCTCTTTCTGAATTGGAACTATCCCTGCGGAACATTTTTTTCATTTGAAATCTTTATAATACTTTCTTGATATAACCTTTTTGAGACAATCCTAACAATCCTTGTGATTTATCCCAGAATATTTCTATTCCTATCACACAGGATGCCTCATTTATATCTTTCATTTCGAAATTATTAGAAAGAAAATTCTTTACATCATATAACAAAACAATATTATTCGCAACAAGAAAGATATCTTCAACATATAGAACTAATATAATGAACTTGCTCCCCTAACCTTCATATAGATACACAGATCGTTGTGTTTTCTACAAAACCATAAGATATAATGATATCATTAAATTTAAGATACCATTGTTGAGAAGCTGGCTTCAGTTCATATATTGACTTCTTTAATTTACACACTAATCATTCCTTTCCTGTGATCACAAAACCTTCTGGTTGATCCATATATACTTCTTCTTCCAAGTCACCATATAGAAAGGTGGTCTTTACGTGTTGGCCCTCAAAATTTTTTTTCTCTAGTTAAGCATGATTTAAAAGAATTTTGAGGTTTTGATAGGTTAAATTTTTCTTGAGTTAATTATTATGTCAATGTTGGTAAGATTTTATGACATAAATTAATTGAATTGAAGTATTAAAGTTATAAGATTGTGTAAGGGCAAATTGGGCATGACATTTAAGGTTATAAGACATAAGGCTTAAAGGAAGGGTAGAATGGACTTTTTATACCCATTAAGTGTATGAATTGAAATAAGAAGAGGGGTCTTTCTTTTAAGAAGAAGAAAAATTATGGGTGAAGAAAAGAAGAGAGAAAAAAGAAGAGAAAAGCTAGGGTTTGGAGATTCTGGAAGAGTTTGAAGATTTTGAAGCTAAATCAAGAAAGGATAAGCATCATTCTTCTTGATTAGATGAATGAAACATGTTTTGATGTTAGTTAAGAGATGAATATGTTTGGGAAGTTGTTGAGAATAGGTAAATGCATATGTTTAGTTTTAGGGTTAATGATCAAAGATAGATTTTGATATTTTTATGAATGATATTGGGTTGAAATCGGGTTGAAAATGAAGTAGAAGAGATGGTTTCGGGTTAAGATGGGTTATATGTGAAAGATGGGAAGTAAAAAGGTGAAGAATGTCAAAAAACGTGTTCTCAGAACATGTTTCTGGAGAAGTTCGCCGCGGCAAACTTCTAGGTTCTGCCGCAACACAAGTTTCGTCGCGGTGAACTCAACCTTCCTACACAGACATTTTTTGGTATTTTGAGCATAACTTTTTGTGTAGTTATCCAAATGGAGTTATTTTTAATTTGGTATAAACTCGAGACATAGGGCTACAAATTATATGAAGTAATTAAGTTTAAATTTAGTCTCTAAGGATTTCAAATTTTGAATGAAAGTGGAGTATGGAATGCTGTTTTAGAATAAGAACATCTTGGAAATGTTTTTAGTATAACTTTTAGAGTAATGAACCAAATTGAATTATTTTGGAGTCATTAGAAACTTCAGACAATGAGGAATATTTTTATAGAAGAAAGTATTGTCAAATTTCTTCATTTACTTGATCATAAATTGGAATTCCTATTGAATGGAATTTTTGGCTATTGTTAAAGGAAATCAAGGAAAGCAAGAAGAGCAAAGTATGAGGCACCTTTGACTAAGTCTTTAAGAAAGGAAATCAAGATGGGTATGCATTTATAATAGAGTAAATAAGCCCCTCATTGTTTTCTTCAAATCAAGAAAGTTTAATGATTTAAATTGCATCATCAATGTTGCCTTTATTGCTTCTTGAATGAATTATGAAATTGTTATACATTTTCTATATGAATTGTGTTGATGATTGATGAAAAGACTTTGAAAAGGATTTCTTTTTGAAAAGATACATGTTTATGAAATCATGTTTTCGGAAATAGTTTCCAAAATATATCAAGTATATGAAAAGCAAGTTTTCAAAAAAGTGTCATTTTGGGCAACAAGTTTACAAGTTATGAAATATGTGTTATGTGAGTTTGTGGTAATCCCTAAAAAATGTCATGTGTACGTTGACCAAGTTAAAGGCTTCTCCTTCCTGCCCGTTAGTGACATGGAGCTCCTTCATGGACTCCCTCAAGTTTACGACTACACAGGACCATTATGTAGAAATGTGTAGTGCGTCATGTTTATGGATCTACCTAAACCATTCTGATGTGCTTATGTGTTTATGTTATGTTAACAAGTTTGATGCATTCATATTTTGTAACTTGTGGATTTTGGCTAAAAGCTTAAAAAATATGTGTTTTATGAACTCAATGAAAATTTTCTATGACAAGTAAAATGGTTTCAAAGGTTTTGCTTATTTTTCCGTTATAAAATATTACCTATGAGCTGTCAAGTTCACTTCCTTTCTATCCTATCTTTAGATGATAGTTAAGAGATCAAGTGATTAAGATCCTAAGGGAATTTCTTTAAATTTGCTATTTTGTATTTTGTAATAAGCCAATGGTGTGGCTTTTGATATATAAATAAAGTTAAATAAATGATAGATTGAAGTAGTTTCGATTGTGTTTGTCCATATTGACTTCCTTGTAAAATGGTTAAGGAGACTTCATTGGAATAAGCTCACGTCTTATGGTTTTAAGAGTTGGGTTCCAGAATCGGTGCCCAACACAGGAAACATTCGGAGCCATACAATTTATAGTGGTTCAATGATAGTGCTGATGTGAAGGTGATTAGGCAGGTTGTAGTGCCATTTTCAGTAAGGAGATATGAGGATGATGTGTTGTGTGATGTGGTACCAATGGAGGCTGGTCATATGTTACTTAGGAGACCTTGGTAGTTTGACAAGATGGTAGCACATGATAGGTATACCAATAGGTACTCCTTTAAGTTTAAGGGTAGGAATTTCATTCTACTATCTTTATCACCTCATGAATTGTACCTGGATTAGATCAAATCAAGTAAAAGTGAGGAGGGTTCGAATAGTGAGAACAAAAAAATGAAGAGAGAAAAGAGGCTCAAAAGAAAAATGAGTTTGGCCCAATGGTGAGTGACTGCCCAGGTGAGGAAAAAAAATGAGATGTGCAGGAGAGACGAGCTCAGAAAGAAAAAAGAAGAGAGAAAAGTGAGCTTGTTTATTAAGAGAAAAGACTTGAGGAGAGTAACAGGAGAGAAAAGAACACTGGTGAGATACAGAGAGTGTTTAGTTTCTAACACCAACTCTCTTGATTCTTTTCCTAGTGTTTTAGCTCTGGATCATAGTGGTGATGGTCTGTTCCAGGTGATGGGGAATATAAATGACAACGCCTACAAGATTGACTTGCTAGGTGAGTACTCTGTTTCTACAACTTTTAATGTTACTGATCATTCTCCTTTTGATATAGATTCAGATTCGAGGACGAATCTTCTTGAGGAGGGAAGGACTGAAGTGAGCAGGAGTAACGATCACCATGGAGATGGCGTGCGTGACGGAGGCAACCTTGTCATTCCAATTGGACCTATGTCCAGAGCTAGGATTGAGAGACTCAAGGAGGCTTTTTATACGCATGTGGGCCAATTTGTGGAGAGAATAAAGTGCACCAAGCCTATTATAGGAGAGCTATTTGAATCACAGCCTAAATTGATTCATTTATCTCAAATCCGTGGATTGGACTCACTTGGGACTTGAAGACCATTATATTGGGTTGTGTATCATCACGTAAGCCCAAAAAGAGAGACGCGTCTATGATCAGACTTGAAAGCGTTGGACCAGGCCTAAACATGTTTTTATTATTCTATTTTGGACTTGTTTTAAGTTATAATTATATTTTGGTCTTCCATATATTTTAAGCCCACGTCTTTTACATTAAGCCTAGGTATAAATACTTATGTTTTAGGATTTTCCGGGAGACAACTTTGATCATATTGTTTTCTGTGAGCCATCAGACATATTGAGAGGAGAAAACTGTCTTGTTCTTTTCAACTTAGGAATTAAACTTCACTCATCAATTGAATCAAATTGTGACGTGATTTTGATCCTACCAACTTTCTTGATTTGTTCCTTACTCGTTATTTAGGTTGCTCGAGATAAGTTCTTCGTGAAGTTTAGTAGGTAAATTTGAAATCCTGCATATCAGATTTAGTTTTCGTTAATTCGAATACATCCTCTTCTTCCTTCTTTGAATCCGAACTTTTACGTTGTTCAATTTCCTGGAATGCGTTAAGAAGAGTAACACCTCATTGCAACAGTCATAACATCCACCTTTACTAACTGCATAGCTTAGATGAATAAGTTAACGTAGATTCATTTTGCCAAAATTCTTAATTTATATTTATTTTCAAGATACTTATTGTTGTAGATAATAATTTTTTATTATCAATTAAGATAATTTTTACTTTATTTTATAAATTAACTTACTGTTTAAAGAAATTAAATGTAGAAAAAAAACCAAAAGATTATCAATAGATAACGCGGGACGGAAATGAGAAATGGTGGTTGAAGTTGTTATCGATATATTTACCGACGAAATAAACAAAAACCATAGGTAAATTTAGTAGTAAATTTACCGATGGGCGTAGAGTGTCCGTCCCTAATATTAGCGAGGGAAGTTGTAATTTTGTTGTTAAATTTAGCGATAGGATTATAGGTTCATTGCTAATATTAATGACGGTATTACAATGGTCCGTCGCTAATGTTAGCAAAGAAACTTTTGAATTCTATTGGTAACTTTTTCCTACGACTGATTCTCTGACGACTTGTTCCGTCAGTAATTTTCGTCGCCTTCTTTGTTTGCCGACGAAAAACCTTAACTTTCTATCGATAATTTCTGTTGCTAAAATCAATTTTTTTCTTATAGTGGTAGCTCTTGTGTATTTATTGTTGCCTATAGTTATTAATATTTCATAGTATGCTTACTCGAGCGTGAGAATTAAACACTTCTAAAATCATGAGGCGTTTGAAAATAAGGTTTTATTAGTTAATGATCACATGAAATAACTGAGTCTTGCTTAAATAGAGCTAAGTGAGATTGTTGTACAAAGGAATAGAAGTGACTTTGGTATAAATTAGGTGTCTAAAAAAAATCTTTGTAATAGTTGTCATGAAACGAATTAAAAACCATAAGATCAAGAAGTGAGCACAAAATAGGACTATATATGACCATGACAATTAAGGTTAAAAGGTGGAATAAAAAGCCCATCAAAAGATAATGGTATATTTTCTATTATTTTTTAATTTAAATGATAATAGTTTTAATATTAAATTTATTATTTTTAGAAATTTATAAAATACTTTGTAAGGATATAGTAAGATAAAAACGGTAGTTATTTATAGGAAAAAATTTTTGTATCATTTTAAAACTATTTTAGCCTCTTAAATTACTTATTGTCAAACTTTGACAAGTTGTAATTATGATACCAATAATTTTTTTTAATTGCAGAGAGAATTAGAAGAAGAAAACAGATTATTGCTTGTGGATACAGACTGATAAAAGTATGTTGCATTTGCAGGCATTTTGCATTCAGGACTCCAGATGGGCATGGTCCTACATTACCAGTATGTTTCTTGCACAAAATAATTCTGTTTCACCTATACTTACTTGCTGCTGGAGTTGTGGCTAGCTTCTTTACAAACAAAAAGAAAACAAAGACAAAGGTTGGTGAATCAATTTCGAGCTTGACAGTGGTGGTGCTGTATTAATTTTGTCTCGGGGATTGCTCAGCAGAAGATAGTTGTGGCATTTTCTTTAACGGAAAAAGGAAGGTGTAGAAACATAATCGATTCATTCAAAGAAGTCCATAGCAAATACCCATGAAACCCAAGAAAAGAAAGAACCAAGTACCAAAAATAATTCTGGGGAAAAGGCCATACAATCTAATGAACAACACCTATCTTGCATTTATTTGTATCTGGTCTAATAGCAGTTCATTTTGCACTTAAAGGTGCTGTTGCTTTAATTGCTGCAGCTGGTGGCTCCTGGAGGCACACACACCAGTTAAGGAAACAGTCGCATATACTTGGTTTGTAGCAATCAAAATGAGTTTTGCATGACCCTTTCACAACTGTTTCTGCTTTTGCTCCCATCTGCAATCCTGTCATTAGAATTAGAATTCCACCAAGATATCATCTACCATGAATCTGTATCATCTGACTAGTGAAAAGAACAGAAGATTTACCAGCTGCAAGTATCACAATTGTTACGACAAAAGCCAATTTAAGTGAAAGATTTCCCATGTCTTCGGTTTTGGCAGAATAGAAATGATGATACGAACCGCTATGCCCCTCTATGATGTTTGATTGTTTTCTAGAATGATAGTACTTGAATTCCTATATAGATATTTCTTAGAGAGGTTCTTTTTTTTGTTTACCTTCCTTTGGTATTTTAATTACAAAGAGACAGTTTTCTTAGAGAGTGTAGATTTGGTTTAAGAAAAGATGTGCATGATAAATGGTGGTTTTTTCTTATTCTTAATAGATGTTATATTGACTATAAATGCATATGGACACCGTTGTTTAGAAAATGGATTGCGTTTTGAATTAAGTGATTGCTAAGATTTAGATCCAATCCCATTTAATCTTGGTGCGAGATTTGGTTAAAAGCACAAAATGAAAAAGAAAAAAGAATGAAGTAATGAGTAGTGTCTAAGTACGAGGTTTGTTCCGTCAACGTGGAAAAATGGAAACATACGCACATTTAATTATTTTAAGTACTTTTACTTTACAGTCATTTATTTATCACAATAAATACATTGTTAACTCTGTCGACTTCGTCTTTTTCTGCCATCTTTAACCCTTTCCGTATAGAGATTCATCTTCTTTGCATTTTGCATGTCGTATAGATTATTCGATTTTATTCATGGATCTGAATCCTAAACATTGGTTATCGATGTAATGAAATTACTATTGGCAAAATGCACGCAAAAGTTCACATTTTAAGGACATGTAGGATTGTTAAATTAGCCCAAATCTTGAGAGGCAAAGAAGAAAAACAAAGAAAACTCAACCACAAAAATAGAAACTCATTTTTTCCCCAAACCCAATAATAAGGAAATCAATCTCAACACTTTCTACAGAGGTGAGATGAAGATGATTCCAAGTAATAATGGAGAAGTTGAACATGAATCTCACTAGAAAATCTATTGTTAAAAGCAGAGAAAATAGAATTTTAAAAGAAACAAATGAGAAATTTTTGTTGAAAAAAGAAATTATGTTCACAAGAAATTTATTTTTATCAGTTTTTGTTTTATGTTTGTTTTGTTAAAAAGTTTGTTTCCACATTTTAATTAATCTATATTATTCTTGATCTTATAAGAATTGAATTAAAGTTAAAATTTATTTAGCAAAAATATATCAAAGCATTATTTCATAAAATTAAAGATTATTTATAATTTTAAAAATCTAAAATGGTATCTGATATGATCAATACCAGTATTATATTGTACCATAATTAACATCAATACCAATCTAGTATGATATTTGCAACATTAATTTTTTCGGTATTGATCTTTTAAACATTATTTTTATTTAGCTTCACTGCATGATATTGTTAAGTTTATAGTTTTTAGTGTTTGATTGTTACGTGTCACTTGTTTATTTTTGTTAGTATATGAAAAAAAATCAATGTCGAAAGTCTCGATAATCAACATTAGAAATTTGCCGACGATTTGTTTTTTAAGTTTTGAGTTGATTTATACATTATTTGTTTGGTAGATTATTATTACGTTTCATACGAAAGTTTATATTCACATGCCATTTTGATTCTTTTTGTTCAATTTAATATTGCTTGGTTTGTGTTTTTTAAAACTTATTTATGAACTAGGTATGAAGGGATTATGGTAACAATCAAACTTATCATAATAACCCTTTCAATATATTTTGTTAGGTTAATTTGAGAATTAAATTCTTTATTTTTAAAAAACAAAGCCCCATATAATAATATGTTGTCTGATGTATATAACAATAGTGTGATCAAACTCATTCTTAACATCTTATTGTCTTAAAAGTCGAACACAATTTAGGTCAACTCAAGATTCAAGAGGATGTTTGATATTGTGGGTCTTGATCGCTTTTGAAGATATTTGTGGAATTTATAATAATAATAATTTTTTCATTTTGTCCAAGAATTTAGGATTACTCTTTTTAAAATAAAGACTTTAATTTATAACTTAGTTTAGCTAAACCTAGTTTCATATATTGACTTTTTCTAAAAGCATATTCTGTGCTCAATACCACAATTAAAGTCAAATTAAAAATGAAAATTTCCTCCTTTTCTATTTTATCTTATTTACATTTAATTAATGTTTCTATGTGATTGTTTGATTCATTAGAGAAAGAGTGGAGATAAAGAGGTTAATAATTTAACTAAAATGGGCTCAATAAATACTAGTAAAGGCTACTAGTATTTATTAAGCCCTTTTAATGATAGAGTGTATTAATTTTTTTTCAATGTGAGCTTATAGCTTGGAGCTTTTACCTCTTACTAATAAAACATGTATGTTTTCTTTATCCCTAATGAGTTCATTAATTTAAAATTATTTCATCTTACATCTTATATCATGTTTAGAATATTTATTAGGATGATGATGATATATTATATGAATAATATTATTATTTTAAATCATTATAATAATAAATATACATGACATTGTCATCCCATAATGCCAAGTGATAACACAATATACACTTATAAGTCGATCAACATTAATAAATTCTCAATTTAAACATGCTATTATTGATAATTTCTTCATTTTTTGAGTGTAATGCTACAATACTATTATACCTATTATTATTATGATGTAAAATGATAAAGTGTTATCTATGCAATGATTGGTAAGCATTATAGTGAGATAATATGTTGGTGGTATAGTTACATGTCCTTCATATAATTGTTACTATCATAATATGCAATATTTATATTCACATTAACAAAATTAATAATAAGAATTTAAATAAGAAAAATAAGAATATAAAAAGTGATTAAAAAACCCAGTTTAGTAAAATAACTAAAAGTTTCACGGTCCCATTTTGATACTATTACTATCTTCAACTTTATGGACTTAGTTACAACAAATCATCTTTATTTATTTTTATCACTTAATGGGAAGATTTTGTTAATTATGACACCAACTTTAATAATGAATCCAGGATCAATCATGAACTTGTATTGATGAATAAAAAGTAAAAAAATACTTGTTTTGTTATCCGTTGAACGAAGAACAAGCTGTTGATTTAAAAAATATGAATTATTTTTTGGCAAGTCAGATAAAATTAATAAATGAAACCAAGATATGTACAATGAGTTCTAACACAAGTGCCTCGGAGGACACAATAAGCTAATACATAGCAACAAGCCACACTACAAACCAAGCACAACTCTTAGAACTTCCTGCAGCTAAATAGAGAAACTCCCATAACTACTCAACAATAGAATACAAAACGCAACCAGAATCGAACCAAAGAGGAATTAATAGAGGAAACCTAAGCTAGCTGAAACTCAATACACAAGAGGCAAACCAATGAGATAAGGAATTTAAAGCATCCTTTTCCCACATGGTCGGTCGTCATCAGAGACGACTGGAGTAACCGTTGATAGTATGTCCATGAAGAAGGTTGTCACGAGGAAGTGACAGAGTTGATCCTTCGAATTTGTCCACGGATAGATTGGGAACCTAACCTACAAAGTTAGTGAAAACCAACAATAATATAATTACCTCCTCTCGGTGAATAGGCTGAGAAGTTCCCTAATGTGGAAGATTACTCCGAGATACACTCGCTCCACATCTATGGCTTCATTCTTGAAAGTTTTTGCATTACATTCAGAAAAATAAAATAAAAAATATGAAATTTTCGTTTAATGTTTATAAAAGTTGTACATCTTTATGTCGTTAACATCTTTTTGTGCCTTTCTTAATACGTGGACCTCTTAACGAATCATAGAAACTGAACATTCATGAACTTACTTCTGCAGGTAGCAGAAGACCTTAATAGTTATTTAGAGTAACCTTATTGAACTTCCTTATTACAAGCACAATACATAATTGACCTATACTGATTAGGGTCCATTTTTTTTATTAGACTTCAACCCATTAAATCAGATCTTTTATTAGGCTTCTTTATTATCTTTAGTTCGGATCAAATTTAATTTTCTTACCCTCAAGTTTATAAAATCCCATAATTAATAATTGTCCAATTAAAAAAATCACTAACATTCTTTGGATAAAAATTAATTACAATTGTTATAACAATAATAAAACTAGTAAAAGTGGTTAAGCAAAATCAATATATATGTCGACCAATTTAAAACATTTGATCTGAAGATAATAAAAATCCATATTTGGTCACATAAGGCTTTCGATATTAGAAAATATCTAATGCATGTGTCATATGCGACACAGATCCAATACAATCATGCAAATCTAATACCTCACTAACAGGAATGAGAAAATGGAGTGTGACAAACTATAATAATACCCTTATGATCTAAAATGTATCATTTTTCCGATTGTGAAAAAATGTTTGGTTTGCTATCCTTTGGACGATGAACAAGCTACTAAACTACTTGAACAAGCTCTTGAAACTTTATGTTAATCTTTATGAAAGTTGTATATCTTTATGTCGTTAACATCTTTGTGTATTTTTCACAATGTGTGGGCCTTTTAACGGATTAGAGAAACGGAACATCCTCAAACTTACTTCAGCACACAATAGAAGACTTTTGCAATTAATTCCAGTGACCTTATAGGGCTTTCCTATCACAAGCCCAATACATAATCGACTCATACTAATTAGGGCTCATTTTTTTCAATAGACTTTAACCCATTGAACCAAATCCTTTATTATGTTTCTTTATTATCTTTAATCTGAATCAAATGAATTTTTTTATTTGTGGGTTTATAAAAACTCGTAATTAATATTTATCTAATTAACAAACACTAACAAATTTTATACCATTAAGTTTTTAAGAAAGGAAACAAACAATTTGAAAGGAAAAACCTTTTTGGTTTATAACTCTAGTATGTGATTCGTTCCAAAAATCAATAATTGACTATGCTTATTCATATTTCCATTATGCATTATACTAGTAGATTATTTTAGAAGAAACCTAAATTATGGTGAAGGTAACAAATGTTAGAATTATATACGAGGCATTTTCATTGTATTAATCTTTCATACTCATTTTTGGGTGTACAACAAGCTGCTTGGTGCCTTTTGAACAAAACCTTAAATTAAACCATTATTAAAATGGTTTTTATTTTTGAAATATTCATACAATATATAAATAGAAAAAGAAAAAGTGGTATATGATTTTATTCTAATAAAAAATGTCTTTTTAAAATAAAAGGTATCGTATACTACAACATCAAAAATCTCATCGAAAATCGATCATATAATAAAATCATAACAACTTTGATTAAACAAGTATTAAAAGAAAACCAAGATGTTAATCTTGTTTCATTATAAACTTGAATAAAAAAATTAGTTTTTAAATTATGCAATTAACAAACTTATAATTCAAAGCTATTAACTCCTTAAAATATCTTGTATTTTGGCTCTGTTATATTTTTTTAAAAAAAGCGTTTTTTTTATAACCAAAATCAAAAACTTGGCGTTTGAATTTTATTTTCGAGTTTCTCCTTGCATAATGACTGGATGATGTTTCTCTTATACCTAGGGACATTACGGGTTTCTAAACTTCTGAAATCATGATGTTGCTTTCATCTTGCATACGAGAGGCATATTCCTCTCTGGAAAATACAAAGATTGCGTACGATTTTTTAGCGATAGTGAGAAACGCGAAGTCGACTACTTAACAACCAAGTAGCTGTTAAGGCTAATAGTTTTGACATACGCACAAAAAAGAGATGCTAATTTATTGGTCACGGCTTGATTGGTTGCCCAAAAGAGGCTCTTTTGTTTGTTGTCCAACATTAAATACGCAGACAAAAGAACAAGCTCATTGCAAGTGGCTGCCAGAAGCAATCGTAACTGATCACATTACAATTTCGTTTTCAATTAACACACACCTCCCTAGTCTTTTTTAGAACCCAGTTCCTGATTTAATTCACTTTCGTAACTAATATCAATGCTAATACCTTCTCAAAGTGTCTTATTACATCTGTTTCCAAGACCGAAACGTCCCAAAAGTTCATGTACTGGTTCACTCAACACAAGACATTCATGACCTCTTAACTCCTGTCTTTCTTCCCTGCATGAACAATCACTTGGTAGCTTGTAACTCCCGATACTCATAATTTACATCTTTCTTCAGCATATTAAGTACGTTCTCTTGTAATTCACATTCCTGGTCCCGCTAATCCTAGCACTTCCCATGCGCTCTCGACTTAACCTTTCCTCGTTTTATAAAGTTTTTACCCCCTAATTATCAATTGCCTATATTTTGTTAATTTTTAGCTTTAAAAGCACTGCTGAATTTGCTATTAATTTTAGGGACTGAAGTGTATCAACGATCAAGTTTAAGCTATACAGAGAAAGGAGTTGGGAGAAATGAAACAGTTCAAGGTCACTGCAGTGCTGAAAGACCTCGCTATACGGTTCAGAAGAGAAGTTAGGGAAGCAAGCCTTTATGTTACAACCACCATAGGAGTATGCCTGTCAATGTTATCATTTTTGGTCATTCTTGGATTATATGTGAACGGTCGCGTCAGGAACTTTTTGGTCTCCGAGGACATATTCTTCCCTCAATTGTCTACACGTACTATGTCACGGTCACCCCACTTTCAATTTCTTTGCACTTCTTCGACATCTGCTGCTCCCTCTTTGCCATTTCAATCTCCTGTAACCGGAGAAGGAGAATGGAGAGATCCCAAGAGGCGATGGCATTCCATGAATGATAAGGAACTATTGTGGCGTGCGTCAATGGTGCCACAGATTGAGTACCCTTATAATCGAACTCCAAAGGTAGCCTTCATGTTCTTGACAAGAGGAAGATTGCCTTTAGCACCACTCTGGGAAAAGTTCTTCAAAGGACACGAGGGTCTCTACTCAATTTACATTCATACATCGCCCGAATTCTCCGATGAACCGCCGGAGTCATCAATTTTTTGCAATCGTAGAATACCAAGCAAGGTCAGAACTCTATCATGCATGTAATTTTAAACTGAAAAATCATTCATTGATTGTTCGTTTGGTGCCTTTATATGCTCATCGACTATGCTTAGATTGTTTCTTACAGCCAGTTGAATGGGGAAAATCATCAATGATAGATGCTGAGAGACGTCTACTAGCCAACGCTCTGCTCGATTTCTCCAACGAAAGATTCGTGCTACTCTCAGAGACATGTATTCCTGTGTTCAATTTTCAGACAATCTACAATTACCTTATAAGCTCGAACCAAAGTTTCGTGGGATCTTTTGATGATCCAAGGCGAGTAGGTCGGGGCCGCTACAACAAAAGAATGTTGCCAACCGTTACAATTTCGGATTGGCGAAAAGGATCACAGTGGTTCGAAGTTAATCGCAGGATTGCGGTCGAGATTATTTCTGATGTGAAGTACTATCCTGTGTTCACAGATCATTGCAAGCCTCCATGTTACATGGACGAGCATTACTTTCCAACTCTTGTCAGCAAATTATTTTGGGAAGTGAATACTAACAGAAGCATCACATGGGTTGACTGGTCCAGAGGTGGCTCGCATCCTGCAAAATTTTCGGGAAAAGATGTTTCCGAGGCATTCTTGAGTATGATCAGGAGCAAATCTAATTGTACATATAACGGTGGTGTCACCACAATCTGCTTCCTTTTTGCAAGGAAGTTTCATCCAAGTACTCTGGGGCCCTTGCTGCGAATAGCCCCTAATCTTCTTGGCTTTAACTCTTAGAAAAATGCAAGTATTTTTCAACCTATTACTATTAGAGAAGGGGAGCTAAGGATTGTACTCCACGCCAACGTTGGTGAATCTTTTATCAAATGCTCAAGTGAATTCATTAATCAATTTGTAGAAAAAAAAAATGCTTGGGCATGAATGTGATGAGAATTCATGAAAATGTAATTTTTATTTGATTTTTCAAAAATCAAAATCGTATAAATTTTACAACATAATTAATGCATAAACATAATAAATATAAACGCAAATTGTACTTTGTTATATAAGCTAACAATAGTTGATAAACTTGCTAGATACTTTAAACTTGCCAACTAATGCTCCTTATGTTAAGAAGTCGAGGAAAGCACTTCACATTTATTCTTTAAATGTAGTTATATTAAGGGAATATGGCATGAACTACTTAGAAAGTGCTTGATAATTGTGGAGTTAGATAATCTGGGCAACATCATCTCCTAACATTTAAACAGTATGAGGTCTAACAACAATGCTCACAAATGTTTCTAAGTGGCTTTATCTTTAACAGTCATCACAATATGGGATGAAAGAAAGTACAGAATTTTCTAAGACAAGTCCTTATCAATAGAACAATTCAGTAAACAGCTCGCGCAACATATTAAACTCCAAGTTAAATGTACAAAAACCCAAAATTCTAGCATAAACAATACTTGGATACATTTTGGAACGTTTAATTTCTGATGTATTCCAATTTCTTTTGTAATCCCTAAAAGTCACTAATATGAGGTAACAACTAGTATTGTATTTTGATTGTACAAATTAAATTGCCTTCCAAGGCTTAATATATTTCTTATTCTTCAAAAAAAGAATTGTAGTTATAATCACCTTTTAGCCACCAAAAACTTTTACAAAAAGGACTACTATTGTTTTTCTATAGCTTCACGTGCATGAATGACAAATATTTTTCATAGGAAAAAAAGACAAGTGATCTTGGACAACAAAACCATTTAAATTCTACTAAACTTTTATATTTTTAAATAAACAATTGCTAATTTTACCATCTATCTGTAATTGAGTTGAAAATTTCTCACAATTAAAGTGTTGTAAATCAAATGTTTAAATATATCTAGATATGAAGAACATATAAATTATTAAAAAAAAGCTTTGTTAATGCCATCCAATTACAGTCTAGGGACATCTCACTTTGAATAGAATATTACATTATTTTGGTGGTTAATACTTATTATTTGAATATTTTCATAGAAAATATTTATATTTATCTATATCTTTGGTTTAAACAAAAAAACTAGTTAAATTAAACTATAAACACTCTGCTCTTGAATTAGATATTTTAAATTATTTATGTTCTTTTCAAACCAATAATAATTAGAGTTGTTTGCTATTACATGGTAGAATAAGACTGCCCCAAAGACTATCATCAAAGAGTATTCCTTTTTGTTTAAGAGGGTAAACTTGATCAAAAAGGGAGATTAACAAGAAATAAAAAGTTCACATTCTACGAATAGGTTGTATAACTTCTTTAAATTATATCTCTATCATTTTCAATTTGACAAAAAAAATTGAAGTACAATTAAATTGGCTTGCATGTAGAATTATGGAAAAACTATTTTTTTCTTGCTTTTTATTTTTGTATGATAGATCTCAGTTGATGCATATTTGTTAACAAATATTTTTCAAGGAGTTCTTTGCTGACTGTCCAGTCTATTTTGAGACTTACGATGATTATAGATACTTTTATAGTTTGTGGTGCTAACGAACAAGTAAGACAAGATGGATAAAGCTCATCTAGGGAGATACACAACTGTGTAGAGTGCTACACACTTATGTCCTTAACTTACACAATTGTGTAAGTTAATCATGCAAGCACACGTGCCCATGTAGAGTCACACACACTCATGTCTATATTTACACAAATGTGTGAAAAAATTGTATAAGTCTCTAGAATTGTATGAAGAAGGTGTGAAGAGCAAAGACAAAAACAGTTGTGTACATGCCTATGTGAATGACATACACGATCACATGTGTCGGTCATGTTACTTTCTATGAC
>JAJMLV010000228.1:22235082-22252417 GCA_027123465.1 Erythroxylum coca | reverse complement strand
TAACCAATAGAATTTTCCATATAAATAAATTCAAAATTCTCAAACCTCCAAAACATTACAACTCAATCTAATTATACCCAAAATTTTTCATGAATGCATGTACAATTATTTTCATGTGCTATGACTTCATTATTCATATATATGTGTATGACATAATATGCATGAACATGGAGATGCATTTCTAACTCTCATAATCACTCACATTTACCATTTTAACATTCTCACAGGTAATGGGATGTTACACCCATCATCTTGATTTAGTAGTTCTTGTGGAACCTAAAATCAGTGGAGGAAAGGCGGATGAGGTGATTCTCCATATGGGCTTTCTGTTCTCCTTTCTTGTAGAAGTAACTGGATTCAGTGGAGGAATCTGGATACCTTGGACGGTAAACATACACATCAACGTGGACTCTTGCCATCCCTAATTCATCCATTTGAGTATACAAGGAGCTATGAGACCTTTTTAGTTTTTGACCGCTATCTATGCGAGTCTTGATCCCTCTAAGCGGAAGGTTTCATGGCCTGCTTTATGACATCTCCATGCGACCATCCAGAATCGACCCTGGCTCCTCGTAGGTGATTTCAACGCCCTGCTAATGTCTAAGGATAGGAAAGGAAGTTAGCCTTGGAGACATGGCCCGTGTTAGCTCTTCAGGAACTTTTTTCAACATGCTAGACTACATGACATGGGATTTAACGGCCCTCGGTATAGTTGGTATAGGGGAGAACTGATGGAGAGACTTGATCGGGCATTGGGAAATCACATCTGGCTGCACCAGTTCCACACTTGCTCGATCACCCATCTCCCTAAATTCCATTCTGACCATCGATCCCTCATCATTCAAATGGGAAGGGTAGCACAGCAGGACAATCAATTAGCCTTCTGGTTCTTAGCTCCCAGGCTTACTCCTGACTCGTTCATAGCTTTAGTTCATAGGCATTGGAATTATAGTATTCTTACATATCAAATGGCTGGTGCTTTTGCAACGGTGGTCAAAGAATGGAACTGCACTGTATTTGGCAGCATTTAGCACTGAAAAAGGTGACTTGAGGCTTGCCTAATTGGCCTCCAAAAGGTATTGGATTAGTACCCATCACAAAATTTGCAGAACCTAGAACACACTTTATTAGAGGAGTACGAGACTATTCTCATACAAGAGGAATTGTTGTGGCACCAATGGGTGAGCTATGATTGGATTCAGTTTGGAGATTGTAATACCTCTTATTTTCATGCTAAAACAAGAGCATAGGGACGGTGAAATCGTGTCAATATGTTAAAGCTAGAAGGTAACAATTGGTGCACTGACAAGGAGGCATTATGCCAGGCAACAATCTATTTCTTCATCAACCTACACACCACAAAGGAGGGGGGACTTCGTAGGTATGTACTTAGGGGTAAATTCCCTATCATCGTAGACCGGATATGCAGCACCTTGTGAGTCCCATGCACCAAACTTAAGTGCATCATATTGAAGTGTATAACAGGATATGCAACACTTAAGCCTTGTAGCCATGAGCCCTCCTACGGATACAACTAAATGTGATCAAATATATAATGGTTAGATGGCTTCGGGATGCTTTTGTGTAAATCCGCCTATGAGAAGCTATGTAATCGCTCCTGGAACTCACCGAATATTCACTGGAAACTTGCATGGAACTTCAAGGGTTCCCAACGCATTCGCACGTTTCTTTGGCTAGCTCTGAAGGGCAAACTTTTGACTAATGTGAAACGTTGTTGCAAACACCTCAGTACTGATAATACCTGTGGAAGGTGCTTAATTGTCAAGGATTCTTGCATCCACATATTGCATGGTTGCCCAACCATTGCCATAGTTTGGAGAAGGTTGCTTCCTCACCTTTTCTAGAGTAGTTTTTTTTCTGCATAATCCAACCCCTGGTTGATTGATAATTTATCCCAGGCCACTTATATTGTTGGTGAGTTTGATTGGAGCATCATCTTTGGTGTGACTTGTTGGTTTCTATGGAAGTGGTGTAATCAGCGGATATTCTCTGAGGTCCCTCTGAATTCCCAAGTGGGTGTGATTATGACCTAAGTTAAAATAATTGTTCAGGTAAATACTCTTACGAACCTAACTAACCTGCGGAAATCTGGTGATGTGCCCCACCACGGGGCTGGTGCAAACTAAATATGGATGGTGCCATGAAAGACGCTAGTGGATTGGCATTAGCTGGAGGAGTACTGCGGGATAAACAGGGATAGTGGAAGACGAGCTTTGCCTTTCGTATTGGTAGTCGCACATCCATCGCTTCCGAATTATGGGGAGCTTTGAAAGGGTTAAAATTGACATGGAATACAGGTGTGAGGCATGTCATCATAGAGGTGGATTGTACAAATATATTGATACTTCAAACTGAGATAAATCTTGTTGTCCATTACAACTGGATATTGGTCTCTAAGATCAAAACTTTTCTCTCCAAAGACTGGGAAATCCGCCCAGTACACACTTATCGTGAAGGAAACTGTGCAGCAGATTGGATGACAAATTTTGCCTTAAACTTCCTGTTCAGTTACCATGTTTTCACTACCCCTCCTCAAGGGATCATCACCACTTTAGACAAGGATTGCTTCGGTACCACTACCCTCAGGATGTGCCCGCTGTAATCGACAATTAGTGACGTTTGCCTCATATATTATATAAAAAAAGAAGACAATCAATACAAGGGAGGTACTTGTCTTTTTGTTATAACTAACTAATTATTTAAACTATGCATCTAATACATGTGAACTATAATATGACGTTATTACGAAATTCTTCTCTCTATTTGTAACAACAAACCAACTCATTATAATTAGAACTCTCTTTCTCAAATCAATACCAAACTATTTGTTTAACCCTTAAGTCTAACAAAGTGGTGTAACAATTATCCTTCTCCGAAAACAAAGTAACTACTAAGAAAATAGTTGTTAGCATTCAATCATTATAACTTGTTATCTCTAAAAGACCGATTAAGTTTCTCATAGAAGAAATTATGTCATGTTAGCGATTACATAAGTTATTTAAGATTTAATTAAATCTAACGTGAGATTTTATTTTGAATATTTTTAAATATTAGGATCTGGCTTATATTTTAATAAAATGTTAGAATTAAAAATGCTTTTGTCAAATTTTTAGCGAATAATCTTTCTAAAGCAAAGCAAAGCAAATGTTGCTTGGTTACATCTCAACGTTATAAAAGCCCACTAAAATATAAGGCCCAGTACAAACCCCTCTCATTCTGATGATTCTTTGCCTTCCTCTCTATTCCAGTCTTCGCGAACTGACGCTCCCACTTTAAAGAGTTGATGAAAAAGCTTCCAAGACGTTGGCGGCCATTGAATATCGAAGAAGCTTGTACGCACAGAACTGAAACTGCCTCTTCAAGATATAGTCATGTCCAGCAACGAAGCAGTGGAAGTGAAGAGGCTGTTCATAGGAGCTGGTTGCAACAGAATAGTTAACAACGTCTCATGGGGTGCTTGTGATTTGGTTGCTTTCGGTGCCCAGAACGCCGTTTCCATTTTCTGCCCCAAGGTCTCTCCTTTATTCAGTTTCTATCTGTCTTTAACCGCTTTTTCAAGTCTTAAATGTTTCCAAACGTTTGTCTTTAATTTTTCCTGAACAGAGAGCTCAGATTTTAACTACGTTGCCTGGTCACAAGGCCTCCGTGAACTGTACTCATTGGATTCCAAGCAATAAGTTTGCTTTTAGAGGTACCTGTTTGTTCTTTTAGTTCCATTTTATTTTCTCAAAACATGGATTTTTAATTTATTGTTGTGCGTGATGTCATTCTATTTTTGATTCTTATGCTTTTGCTGTCAGAGTTCAGGATTTTTTAGTAAGAGTAGTCCGGTGTATCTATTATTACTATTTAAGCATATTAATTGCTTATCTTACCTTTGTTTTCTGGGAAGTGCTGAGAGATGAGAAAGAGTTGGAATTTTGGTTTTGCAGTTTTATGCATTTGGGCTTTGTAATTTGACAAGTCAAGATAATGATGAGAGGCTATAAATTCATACCGGGAAATGCCTTTCTGATTGTCTAGCTTTGGTTATATTTTATTATTTTCTTAATATACGTTTTATTTGTCAGCAGCAAAGAAGTTAGAGCAGCATTATCTGCTGTCTGGAGATGCTAGTGGTGCCATTATCCTATGGGAATTCTCAATTGGTGACAGCAAGGTTTTTCTTTTTCATTTTTTTAGGTTTTTATGTTTTGTTAAAAAAAGTACCTTTGAGGAATCCAAATGTTGCACCAGGGTTCTGTGGAATTTCCTTTTCTTGGTAGTTTATCTTGGTCATATGTCTAACTCCTTTATTTTGGTTTTGTTATCAGTGGAGGGAAGTGCTAGAACTACCACAATCACACAACAAGGGTGTGACGTGCTTAACTGGAATTATGATTCCTGAAACTGATGCAATCTTTGCCTCTAGTTCTTCAGATGGAACAGTTTGTTTATGGGAATTGATACTGCCTTTGGCTCCTGACGGTGAGCAAATTTAACCGATTGTTTGCTCCCTTAGTACTTATTATCCTTGCAAGATGTTGTTGAGATAGAGCTTGGCATTGTCTAAAATGAAAATCATAAGTCTGCCTTTCTTGCAAGCATCTTATCTCATAAAACTTTCTTCTTTCAGCTTTTGTTAATCCTTTTTGCCAAACTTTAAAGCTAATCTTCCAATTGGCTAGTTGATTTCTGCAGTTAAGTGATCTAGTTGTGTACTTTTTCCTGTCATGTCTGTGTTTTGAATAGAAGAAGTTATGCTTACAATGTTTCTATGTACTTTAAGTTCTTACTAAGTCTGTATGTGATTCAAACCAGATGCTCTTCCTGCTGGCAAACTAGAGGTTGGCTGAGTAGATACATTCACTGAATTCTAGATGCATTACTTTTAAAAATACTTTGATCAAGCGTTATTGGAATCTAGATGTTGTAAACGAACTAATCTGATTTACAGTTTGTAAAGTGTTGCTTTACTTTTTAATGATTGTTAGGTTAGGCTTCATAGATTTTATTAGCATTATTCTCATTACGACTCGATTACGGTTCTGTATTTTAAAAATGGATTGTCAATCCTGTTTGGTATCTTTAGTGTAAGAATTAACTAATCTCTGTTTTTATAATATGAATGCTTAATTTGTTTTTTCAGGAGACTATAAATTGCAATGTCTGGACACCATCTTTGTTGGTTCAAGGCCTATGGTGACTCTTGCATTGGCGAAATTGCCAGGGACTTCTGGGCATATAGTCATCGCAATGGGTGGTTTAGATAACAAAGTTCATCTTTATTGTGGAGATAGGAAAGGAAAGGTATCTACGTTTTGATTTTACATGATTCTTGTGCAGAATACTCTTGTGTCCCATGAATATATTGGTCTGATAAGTGTATATGCATTCAGTTTATTCACTGTTGTGAGTTGAAAGCTCATACAGATTGGATCAGGAGTTTAGACTTCTCGTTACCCATCTGCTCAAATGGTCAATCAAATAGCATTCTGCTTGTAAGTTCGTCTCAAGACAGAGGAATACGCATATGGAGAATTGCTCATAAAGGTTCATCGGTCACCAGCAATGGTACAAGCAAGCAAGAGGGAACAAGTTTAGCATCTTATATTGAAGGTCCTGTACTTGTATCTGGCTCTAATTCTTATCAGATATCTTTGGAATCTCTTCTAATTGGACATGAGGATTGGGTGTATTCAGTGGAGTGGCAACCTCCTTTAACTGCATCTACAGATGAAACATTTTTCCATCAACCTCAAAGTCTTCTGTCTGCTGCAATGGACAAGACAATGATGATTTGGCAACCTGAGAAGAAATCTGGTATTTGGATGAATATTGTCACTGTTGGGGAGCTGAGTCATTCTGCTCTGGGGTTTTATGGCGGCCACTGGAGTCCTGATGGAAATTCAATTTTGGCACATGGATATGGTGGAGCCTTCCATCTATGGAAAAACATTGGGGTAAATGTGGATAGTTGGCAACCTCAAAAGGTTCCATCAGGGCATTTTTCTGCTGTAACAGATATTGCTTGGGCAAGATCTGGTGAATACATATTGTCAGTTAGCCATGACCAGGTACTGTCTATATCCTTTGCAAGGTCGTCCCTCTTCAGGGTACTCTTGTACATTGTGCAATGTCTATAGAAACTACTTGAATTTCATTGTGTTAGTTACAAGTGGATGAAACTCTCTTGAAAAGAGAAGCTGAAAAGTTAGTTATGTGACGATCATTGGCCTGAGGTTGGGCACAACAAGAAATTAAGTAGAAAGGCTTGGTTTACAATCAAGCATCATCCTTTTGATTCAATTAGTTACTAATAACTTGATAAAAGTCGGTTTACAAGTCCAACTACATGTCTTTGGGAGATTGCTTTGATTCAATGCAAAAATTTTGTTAGTATTGTTATTTCAGGCATATCTACTTGTTACCTGTTCATTTGAGTAAAAGAGAAACTTAAGGATTAATTAATCCTAATGTCAGAATCATATTTTGATGTATTAGACTACTGTTTGTTGATTAATAAAATATCGAATTGCTTCATTGAATCTATTTGATTAAGAAACAAAGTTCTGTGACTGAGCTCTGAATTTTGCTCATGTGTAAACTATTTAAACTGTATAAATATATCTTGCTTTCCAGACAACCCGTGTCTTTGCTCCTTGGAAAAATGAGTCATTTTGTATAGATCAACAGTCATGGCATGAAATTGCTCGGCCGCAAATTCATGGCCATGACATTAACTGTGTGGCTATGATCCAAGGGAAGGGAAACCATCGTTTTGTTTGTGGTGCTGATGAGAAAGTTGCTAGGGTATTCGAAGCTCCTCTTTCATTTTTGAAGACCTTGAATCATGCCATTTGTCAAGAATCTACTTTCAGTGAAGATCTCCACGTCGATGTTCAGGTTCTGGGAGCCAATATGTCTGCTCTTGGCTTGTCACAGAAACCTATATATGTCCATGGTGACTCTCTCTCCCTTTCTGTTGCATCCATGTAGCTTATTGCACTAAGATATTAATTAGATAGCAATGAAGTTGAATGTTGTCTGCACCCTTATGTGTGCAAGTGCTCATTTCTTCTGCCAAATAGAGGGAGCTTTAGCAAACAGCTGATTTGTTATTCACCTGCTTATCAGAGACATATTTAGCTTCATGCATTCTATTTTACTATTCTCATATAATATTTAACAACTTATTGTAACCCATTGAGCTTTTATTATATGTGATGGCCTTGAAGTTTTTGTTGGTAAATAGTGTACTTTCAAGGCCCCATGTATAATTCTGGATTATATGATGTTGAAAGCAACCTGAGTAACAATTGCACTTTTCAAGTCCATGATAATAGCTCTTTTAAAGCATATAAATTGGGAAGATAAGAGCTTAACCTGATCCTGCTATCAGTGCAGGAAGTTATTATATCACTCCATAATAATGTTATAGATTTTTGTTGGCAACTGTGAGTTGAGCTGCCGATAACTTTAATTAATACGGCTCATCTTCAAGTTTAATATGTTGAGAGATGCTAACTCAGGGACATATTGTTAGGATGATGTGATTAAAACTTGGATTTATTTCAGTAAGCTACTTTAGGCTATTGGTGCATACTTTGAGATGTGTGAGGGATCAGTTACGGCATCAATAACCTGCCTGCTTTTCCCATTTTGGTTTGTTAAGTTCTGCATCACAGCCTCAGTGCTTCTTGATTTAATGTTTTGATACAATGACGGAAAATTGGTAGTGCTAATTATTCTTTGAAAAGAACAATTATTTTAAATAGGCTGTGGCTTGGACCAGAAGTTTTATCTATCAGAAAGGCCTAATGTAGTTTTCTTGTGCAGCTGTACATGATATCCCAGACAGAAATGCAAATGATAGTCTTGACACTCTTGAAAGCATTCCTGATGCAGTTCCCGTTGTGTTGACTAAGCCTCCAATAGAAGATCAACTGGCATACAATACTTTATGGCCAGAGTCGCACAAACTTTATGGTCATGGAAATGAGTTGTTTGCCCTTTGTTGTGATCGCGAAGGGAAGCTTGTTGCTTCGTCATGTAAGGTATCTACTTCTAATACTTATCTTTCTGATTTAGTCACACAAAAAATAAGTAATGGGTTTGGGCGTTGAAAGGAAACAACTTTTTGAGGATTTGCATTTTTAATTTTTCAGTAGAAAGTCTGGATCAGTTTTCCTGACTGACGGGAAAGATAATAAAAAGTTACTACTACGGTCTTGCTTTGAACAATTTGTCTCTGTGTAGTTAGAATAGGTGAACTTTTTACGTGCCAAATGATGCAGATGTAGAAACAATAATGAGGGAAGAAAAACGAAAATTAAAAAAATATATAGATTGAAGGGAAGAAAGGAGGAGGGCAGATAAAATGAAGAATAGATGTTATATGGTACTATGATAGAACTTATGAATAATCCATTGCAGCCCAATTGTTGCTTTCCAACTGAAAACCTTAAGATAGCCCTCAAATTACTTTCATTAGAAAAAAACATCCAGAGTCCCCTTACCCCAAGCCAAAACGAAAGAAAAAGAACATCCTGATCTTATTTTATGATTATTATTTTTTTTTGGGTATTTTGCAGGCCCAGTCAGCAACAGTGGCAGAAATATGGCTATGGGAAGTGGGTTCATGGAAGGCAGTTGGTCGTTTGCCATCACATAGCTTAACAGTGACGCAAATGGAATTCTCTCACGACAATACTATGCTTTTAGCCGTCTCAAGAGACAGGCAGTTCTCTGTTTTCAGAATCATAAGAACAGCAGGTACCATCCTCTCCGCAAGAATATGTGTTGGGTCACAAATACTAAGTTGCTCAAGAGTTGCAGGCAACAATAAAAATGGAAAAGTAAATTGCAAGGGAATTGTATTTTTTGTGCACCACGACAGGCTTAAGCAGTACCTTGCTTTTATCTCTTGTTCTTTTTATATCGGAAATAATATCAAACTTACAGATTACAGTTTTTGGTTGTGAAGTAGATTTTGCTAAGAGTAATTTATAACCCACCCTTAAATGACTTTGATGGTTGATGGAACATGAGTATTGTTACAATGATGATGACATCTGGTATTTGCTATTTGCATAGGTGGTGATGAAATCAGTTACCAGCTTCTAGCAAGGCAGGAGGCTCATAAAAGAATTATATGGTCATGTTCTTGGAACCCTTTTGGTCAGGAATTTACAACTGGATCAAGGGACAAAACGGTGAAAATGTGGGGTGTGGAGAAGGAGTCTTGTGCCGTTAGGCACATGATAACTTTGCCACAATTCGGCAGTAGTGTGACTGCTCTGTCTTGGGTTGGTATTGATCGTCAAAGAAACTACGGGTTCCTTGCGGTTGGAATGGAGAATGGGCTGATCGAATTGTGGAGTCTCGTTATTACAAGCAATCACAGGAATATGTCGTTGGCAGAGGTACCTGCATCTGCAGCTCTTGTTGTACGGCTAGATCCCTACATGTGCCATGCTTCTACAGTCAACCGGTTGTCCTGGAGAAATCCCGAAAAGACCCAGAATAACATGAATATGCAGCTTGCTTCTTGTGGATCTGACCAATGTGTGAGAGTTTTTGATGTACTTGTTGGTTAGTAGAAAGATTGTATATATAAATTAATGCATTTGTTAACAATTTGTCCTATTCTATACTCGTCTCTGCACTCAGAAATTGGCTTGCCTAGTCCCATAGTTTCACAATAGAAGGTGTTTTCCTCTCTTGGAAGAGACAAGTGAGCCTTAACCGTTTGCTTAGCTTGTCCAGTTGTTTAATTATCTCACCGAAAACTCTGATCTCAATGCGAAAAAGGTCATAAGTTAGACACAGAATCTAACGTAATGATGTCAGGGGTCAGTCACATGAGAATCAGTGAGCGCGATAAGTAATGATAAAGGGATGGAGTAATCTAGTGCTTGCCGTCATAAACTTTTGATAGAAGTAGATAAAATAACATTTAATTATCTTTTAAAAATTCTTCTAATCAAATAAAAATTTTCAGGTTAAATTAAATTACTTTAAAATTAAACATAATTAGTTAAAGTCGGGGTCAGATCTTCTGGCCCCCTATTCTGGCCCTGGAGCATCTGAGTCATCCATTCAAGTAGGTCCCACCTGAATGGATGGCTCAGATGTTCCAAGGCCAGAAAAGGGGGACAGAGGATCCCCTTCCGTTAAAGTCGAGTTGAATTCAATTATTACATCACATGTATTATTAATATTTCGTACTTATTTTTTAATGAAAAGTTAAACCATAATTAAAAAATTAAAATTGAGCAGCCGTATACTTTTGACCCTAAAATAAAATCCAATGGTGGAGGTTGGGTTAGGGCTGAGGATGAGCTATGGAAAGAATGATGAAAAAGTGGGAAGTAGATAAAGGTGGGCAGTGGGTGGTGTCCTTTTTCAAATAATCTAATAATTGGAACATGAGGGGGAAGGGGTATCGGGACAATGTATCATCTCTACAAAATCGAACTTAAGCTTCTTCTCTCTCTTTATTGTTATATGAATGTTACCAACTTTATTCTTACATATCCAATGTTTTAAAAATTAGACCGAAGATTAAATAAAAAAAGTAACTAATTTAAAAGTTAATAATTTAATCAAAATTTAACCGTGATCAAATAAGTAATTAATAAATACATAAATTTTTATTTCATATTATATATATATATAAGATAGGTCTTAAACATACTATTTAATTATTTATTTAATTGTAAACTTAACTTAAACTTTCAAACTTCAAAATATACAATTTTTTTTAAATTCATCAACACAACACCAAATAAGATAATAACACTCACTAGTCATATTTCATAAAAAAAGATTTAAAAAAATCAATAATCATAATATTCATTCAACTTAAAATCATCAAAATTGAGACACTTTAAATAGATCGGTCAGTTCTTTTTTTCACCGGTTCAGCAATTTTTACCAATTCGACCGCAAAATAAACAGATCAATCACTCACAAAAAATACGAGCTAAACCGGACTGTTTTATGCTCCAGGTCACCAATTCTCTGATGTGATCGACCGGTTCGGTATGATTTTCAAAACACTCGTTATAACACAGCTCACTTGTCAGCATCTACCCGTGCATTAGGAGCTAATACCGGTTGCTCAAGTTATGTGTACAGCTAAGAATCTGAGTGAGCGGCAAATAATATTTTGTACTCAACACAAAAGCTTAAACTACAGCATAACACTTAATTTTGGAATAAGAAGCAGACCTAAGATTGTATACCACTCAGAACATCAAGGCAGCCAATAGTCGAGGAACAAAAAAGATCTATCTTCTTGTTCCATGACAATCTCAAATCCTAGCAACAACTGATGTTAGTAGACTGCAATAACTCAAAAAATAATTCTGGATCAAAAGCCTAATTCTGTGGAAAACCTTATCAAGAAAGCCTTCCAAGTAACAGAGTTTGCATATGAGACTAACATTAGTTTGTGCATTTAAGCAACAAAAAGAGAAAAGTAGTTGTTGCACATCAAGCCTCTGACCAACTAATCTCCCATGATCTAAGCATCCAAGAGTACAATTTACATAAAAGCTCTTACCATTTATATGACTTTTATTTAGTAACTCATATTTCAACTGCACAAGCACACAATATAATGTTGTTTCCAGCTTACAGTATACCCCCAGACCACCTTCATTTCTTATGACATTGACAATATGACAGCAATGAAAGAGTAAAGACGATGAAACTCCCTTATTATCTATGACAAAGCCAAGACCATGAAACAATACCAATAGTAAGACAAATACTAGACACAAAATTTAATACAAACCACAAAATCTTCTCCCAAAATTGTTTCTCCTCTTTGGAACGACTCACATTGGCTGTGAGGTTCTGATCTGTTGCTTAGTGTTCTCAGTAGCAAGCTGAGCAGATGCTTCTGGCAATCCAACACCAGCAGCAGCTGCCATGGTCTGGTACTGAGAAGGAATTGTTGGAGCCAGAGGTTGAGTGTAGTATATCTGAGCATGAGCAGGATCTGCCAATTCATATGAGTAGTTAGCAGTGCCAGTGGAGGTAGGCGCAACAGATTGAGATGGGTGATGAACTTGAGCATAGCCAACATATTGTTGTTGATGTTGGTTAGGCTGGACGTGAACTAGTTGTGGTGTGCCTGTAGTGGTTGTTCTGTACATCCCCGCAGCAGTCACTTCTTGCTTAGCCACTGGAGCATTTTTTACTGGGTTGTAAGCTGAAGGAGGAGGCACCCCGGCAGGATTTGGAGGAGTTTGTGGACGAGTAGCTAAGATTGTAGTAGTTTCAGCTATATTGGGCTGCTGAACAGGTAGATTATAAGCTTGGGGCTGCCTCGTCTGCACATAGTACACTGGGTATTGCTGCTCAAGCTGGTGATGATGCTGGTGATGATGTTGCTGCTGCATAGGATATACAGGATAATATGCTGACATCGGGACTGCCCCAGTGGGGTGATGATGAATGTAATGAGGACCAGCATGAATATACTGTTGCGGTTGCTGTTGTTGTTGCTGCTGCTGTTGATCCAACTGAGGTTGCATCACATACCCAGTATCCTGAACATGATGTTGAATCTGAACCCGGGAGCTCGGATCAGAGGCGTTGATTTTAAGATCGCGGTTAGTTCCAGAGGGAAATTGCACAACCGATTCTTGATAAATCACAGGCTTTTGGCGGTTTATTGCATTGCTAAGACTACTATCACTGAGATATTTGAATAAACCAAAACAACGCAATTCAATTCCTGATTATTTTTCTCTAACGACACAACTGAAAAGGGCAAAACGTTAGATAAATACCTTGAAACTGAATCTGGGGAAGGCAAATCGATTGCGCCACCACTACTACCGCCACCACTTGACTTCTGTTGTGTTTGTGGAGGCAAAGTCTGTGTCTGCGTTTGTGTTGGTGGTGCCTTTCTCTGACCAACGGTAACACCATGGTCCGATCTCTCATCATCAGAGAAAACCCGGTTTTGATAATCACCCACCATCACCGGAGCACCCACCGGCACACCGGAACCCGCAATAGAGACCGGAATCTGCGACGACGGCGGCGGCGGACCACCAACAACGCTAATCTGCGAAAACTGTTCCTCAAAACCCACCACCTTCTGCTCCTGCACAACACCTCTGTTGTCCTCAACATGAACCCTTATCGGAGGCAAATTGGCAAGAGACGGAGAAGAAGAAGCGGACCCAAACGACGAAGTGGTCTCCAGCATAGGAGAGTCCGGAACAGAGTGAACATCCTGCCTCACGGTCTTGTTCAAACCGTCAACATCTCTAATATTATTACTAATCACATTCAACCCACCGTCATCGTCAAGACCCAGCAAGCAATTGACGGTAGCTGAATCAGAGAATCCTCTATTCAACAACCCGGGAGTCGTCCCATTCAACGCGTTCAAGAACCAGTCTTCTGACTTGGCACTACCCTCGAGAAGCGGCCCAATCGACTGCGACGAGTCGGGCTTAACGGGGAAGAGAAAAAGACGAAGCCTGGAGGGTTTAGAGGAATTGTTGTTTGTACGGTCGTATTCGTCGATCATGTTGTCCAAGTCCTCGTCGGTAGTGACAGAGATGAGAGAGTCCAAGTCTTCGCTGGGAAGCTGATATTTGAGAGTGAACGACCTGCCGTTGAGGAGAGTGTTGGAGAGGCGAGTGGAGAGGGAGGAGAGAGTGGTGTGTCGGTCCACGACGACGAGTCGGGTGTCGCCACCTATGTAGCATAACGACTTGTCGTGGGGGCGCGGGACTATGTGGCCGCCGAAGGAGCACATGAGGCGGAGCTTTGTGGAGAGGAGCTGTGGGTCGTCTAAGTAGGAATCGGTGGTGCGGGAGCGAGGAGAGGAATCGATGGAGTCTGGATAGGTTGCGGCCGCGGCGGTGGCGGTGGCGGCGGCAGCAGAGAGTGGGATAGCAGGCGGTGCTTGTGGTGGTGGTGGGGGGTCCATGGTGGTCAGTTGGGGAAATGGAGAGCGAGGGCGAGTAGCAGTAGGACTTTATTATGATGTTCTTATTGCTAATCTTATGTTATATGTAATGTAATTGATGGGAAATTGAGGGAAAATAATTAAAATGTATTGACGTAGGAGCGAGAATGAGATGGTAATTTGTTTGACAGCTGTTTTACTGATTGGCTACAGGTAGGCTGCTTGTGGAAGGTGTTAGTATCTGCTACAACCGCAACCATGGTCTACATGGTGATGATGAAGTTGAGAGCGTCGGATATACCGATTCAGTTAGAATGGTTAGGTTGAACAATACATAGAGAATTAACGTAGTGGGATTGGGAGGAGAGATGTATTTATCAACTTACATAAAAGAAGCAAAGAAACTCCAAAACGTCACAAATAATACAAATTGTAATTTCTTTATATCCAAAATTAGTGTTGCTTTAGATAAATGCATAATTAATAAAAAAGCTAATGAAATATTTGATATACCCTTATTAATTGTATATTGAATTGTTTTGAAAATATAATTTGTATAATTAGGATGTGAGAAAAATTAAAAGATAATTTTAGAAATAAAATTATAAACATGCATAAAAAATTTTAAATGATAATTATTTTGAATAATTAAAATCCCTCTGAAACGACATTATTTTAAATAAGAGGAAGTAATGTTTATTATCCTCTTGGAACAAACAATCCTTCAGGCTCTTACTCTGGTCTAGTAATAGTATCGTTGTTTTGCATAAAACAGAAACAGCGGAGATTCTCAAACGTATTGGGCTGATTAGGTGGGTGTGACAGTTAGACAGGCGGCTTGGCTTTCCATTTCCATGCCAATGCCAATGCCAATGCCACAACAAAAATTGCCAAAGATAATTAAAAAGAAAAAATAAAAACCCAAGAATCAGGTTCTTCTTGTCTCCTCCTGCCCTACTTTTTCTTAATATTTTCAATTTGCCTCAGATGGGATACATTTCGGTATAATAAGAAGGAATAGATTTATGCCCGCAAGGCGTAGCTTAGTTGATTCTGGAGGGACAGATTTGCGATAAGGTGCAAGGTTCAAATCCCACGGTCTACAGTGTGGAAGCAACACTTTTGACCTCCTTGTGGGCTTTGAAAGTGGGCTCCTTGTAGGCTTGTGGATTGTTCACCTCCCCCTTAGCGGGCTGCTGAGTACTTGATTTACATCCTCCCAGTTGTTTCGTCGGGCCGAGGTGTAAGGGGCACTTTGAGTTGGGGATTCAACCTTTTTGCGACAAGGAATAGATTTATTTGATGGAGATGTAGCCAATGCCTCCATGTTTGAAGATGAAACATTTATTTGACCTTCTCATTCATTTGATCAAGCCCTTAACTTTCTCAGTCAACTATGTTAAATACGCTATACTGATCTTATCCTATTATTAACTTTACCAGTTTCATTCAATCTCAATAAACACAAAAGAGCAGTGTGTTTACTTCCTTCTTGGACTTGGTTTCTCTCTTTTTCTTTTCCACCTCTTGCCGCTCAGTTTTAATGCTTAGACTAATTCTTGTGATGCTTAAAAAAAGATGAGTTATAATTGCCAAAATTTACTTGGAGAGTGATTAATAAATTTGCAAATCTGAAACAAAGAAATTGAAAGTCCAGAATTGTTGTCACATCCTACCAAAAGCATAGCCAAGTATAGAATACAATACTTGTAGGTGTTACAACTTTGATAATTTGAAGCTTGAAATAGGAAGAAGGGATTCGGTTTCTTTTGAAACTGTTCTTGGAAATCAGATAACCCCAAATGCTAAAAGGAAAATGATTCTCGCAAATAATCATAGATTCCAAATGCATGCTTATCTCGATTGTCTCCTTCCGCTCATTATCTTGATCTCCAAGCCAGTCAAAGTTTTGTCCGTTTGATTGGCTACTATCATCTGTCCTCATCTCCTTGTTGCTTCTGAGATAGTCTCCTACCATGGTTTTCCTTTTAAATTACCAGTTCCTCTACATTCAAGTCAAATAAGATTTAAGAGTTACAAGATCAAGTTGTTATATATGTCGATTTCATTGTCCCCTCCCACTTCTGCTTTTCATTAGTTGTAAGATTTTAATTGGGGATTAATATTAATAAGACTAAACATCTTTGAATTCCATAATCAGAAACAATATCTTAATTGAACTACTCACGTAATCTTTGCCTAAATGGAACACTATGCGGCCAAGTTGACCTTGGTTTAGATTACTAGTTCATCCACCAAGAGGTACTTTAGTGGATAATGTAAGGTTTTAGATTAACTTCTTCATTGGTTAAATTAAACAATGACATCAAGATCGTTTATCTCACTTTTCTATTGTTGTTGTCCTCGGCTTCAATCCTGCTCTTCTTGCTACAAGGCAACCGCCAAACCGTTTGCCTTTGCTCATAAATTTGGGGTTCCACTCGTAAAATAAAGACCGATCATCTAAAATAAATGACATGTCATGATTAAGTTAAAATTTTATCTAACTCTATGTTAAACACTATTGAAATTGATAAATACAAAATTTTAACTTAAGCAAAAAATAAGATTCATAGTATAATGATCTCAATTTCCCAAATCAATTCATTTTCCACATACACATAAATAAAAATAATGATTTTCTGATTGCGTTTATTTTATATACAGTAATCTATAACTAAAGAAATTTGAGAAGCATAGTGATTGGAGGGGAAAAAATGAATATGAGCATTTTTATATACAAAACTTTATTTATTATTCTAAGATTTCAAATTGTCTTCCATAAAAAACATAGATGTGAATAAGAAAATAAGCACATCTTTATAAACAAAAATTTATTCATCGTTGTAAAATTTCAAATTTTCTTACAACGTTTTATTCAAGCAAGTTTTTATATATATTGAATTGTAATTAAATATTTAAGATAAATATTAGAAATCAATAATATTTTATTGAAAGATGAAAATGATTTATTAAAACTTTATTATCAGACAACAATAAAGAAACACAAGGAGATAAAACTAAAATTAGTAGCTTAGGGACCATTTGGTTTCACTTTCGTTTTTCTGTTGTTGTTTTTGGTTTCTGTTTCCTATTTTTGGTTTCTGTTTTTTTCTTAAAAAAATAAAAATCTGTTTGGTTGAGATTTATAATATAAAAACTGAAAATAAAAACATATTTGGTTGAGATTTATAATAAAAATCTAAAAATAAAAATATGTTTAGTTTTATTATCATGTTTCTATTTTTTTAATATATATCAAATTTAATGTTTAAGTTTGTAAATATTCACATCATTTAATGTGGAAAAGATTTCTTGTCCCTGTGACAAAAACAAAACAAATAAACAACTTTTAAAAATACCCTTCCCCCAACAAAATCTTGTTATTCTTAT
>JAJMLV010000228.1:22189742-22201960 GCA_027123465.1 Erythroxylum coca | reverse complement strand
TTTGTATATATGTAGGTTTAGTACATGCAAACTTAGCATATGTAGGTTTAACATATGTAGGATCAACACATACATTCTTTGCACATGTAAGCTTAGCGTATGCATAAGAAACATTCATTGATAGAGTAGGGATGAAGCTAGTGAAGACGAAGCTACTGAAGACGAACCTAGTAAGGATGGACCTAAGAAACTAATAGGGACGAACCTAATAGAGATAAACTTAGCAAGAATTAACTTTACAAAGATAAGCCTATTAGGAATAAATCTATCAATTAAGAACCCTAGAGTTCTTGATAGATATAAATATGACCTCTTTAACTTTATTCAATCTATCGAATGAATTACATGAAGATTCAAATGTTAGAGAATTAGACTTACATTGAAACTCATTCCTTATAAAAATTCACAATAAAAATATATTAATTATAGAGGTAACATTTATTTGCTCATTGTTGTACCATTCTTAATTCTCAAGTTAACACTTGTTTCCTTTAATAAATTAAATGTTAGAGTGTTCCCATCAAGATAGCTCTAACACCTTTAACTTTCCTTTTTCAAGTCTATTAGCCTAAATAAAGTTCTTAGTCTAGGAATTATAGGAAGTAGTTAAAATTCTAAAACATTTAGGAATAAAATTAGGAAATTTGGGACTTTTTATAAAGATGAAACAGTCATAATAAATTAATTAGAGATTTTGTAAGATATTTTTTTAAAAGAATATTATTATTTTTATAACATAGTCAATAAAAAACTAAATACTAAATTAGTGTATTGATTACATTGGACCCTTTCCCATAGTGATATATACCTTTTTCGCTTTAGTCCCTAATTTTTTGAAATTTTATTCCTATTATAGTTATTTTTACCCGTAGCATATGACATCATTCTCTATTATAAAGCATAATAAAGAATGAGGGTACAACATTGTCTAACTAGTTTAGGTGTTATATAGCGTGAAATATGTCTTGATTGTGCCATATAAGACAAAACATCATATGGCATTGCAAAACCACAAAATGTCAGTTAGATTTGGATATTGTGTTACGTATATACACAAATTCACATAACGACGACAATGTCTAATGAAAACGCCTTTTTTATGGCTTTTGAAAATCCTCTGAGCTTTAGGAGATTGTTTGGTGGGGGTGGAGGATGGGATGACATTTTCCCATGTTTTGTTTGATAGGAATATTAACTTAACTTACATGCTTACTAATTCATCCTTGTGTTTTGATCATGTAAGTTAGTTTTGTGGCATTTTCTTTCAATTTTGATGTTTAAATCTCCATTTATCATATGTCTTTTTAGCACCTATTCTTTTCCTTGTTCAGTTGATTCTCATACAGACTTTAACATATATATCTTTGTCTAAGCTATATATTCATGTTCAATTCATTGAGTCTTCATTGAATAAACATCAAACCTATATCTTCTAACAATTATTCGAGGTTCTAGGTCGAATTCAAGTTCTTGTACATTACGTCCATACTTCTTCCATTTATCTTTATTCTATATTCCATCTTCTTTTCACATATTATAATATAAGATTTATATAATATTGGTCATATGATGCACTCTCTTATCTAAGCTAATAAGCTTTGATATAATATCTATTGTTTTGCCTCTGGTTCTTGATATTTTTTTCATTTATTTCTCATGTACACTAAATATTAAGGATATCTTAGCCAAGTTATGCTCTTCTTTTATTTGTTATCTCTTTGAATCCAATGACACTAACTTCTCCTAATCATCCTCTTTATAATGATGATTGCAAAGAGATTGAATTTTCAGCCACAATACCTTTGGATAGTTGTATTTAATGAAGAGACAGTCCTTTGATTTAGACACTATATTGTATCACTTGCATCTTGGATTTGTGTTTTGTTAACTCTTAATTCTATTTAAAATGTTCAATGTATTTCTTATAGCAAGCCATAAAATAAAAGATGTCTTGGTGGGACTTTGATTAAACTATACCAACTTACTCCAATTCACCTTTGGTATAGAGTTTATGAACACTTAGTAGTGTGGTTTATTTGTGAAAAGGCCTGATGGAAGTCTCAACTACCCAATATTATCTTTTAGGTGTTGATTTGAGTTGTATTTTGGTAAATTATCTTGAACAATGAAGAATCCTTTATACTTTATATGGCATTCATGGCCTCTTATAAGCTGCTTAACCTTTTCTTTGGGGTTTAGCATGTGTCATATAAGGTTTAGCATTAGGTTTCTTATGCGCATCCCTAGACCATATGAAGTTTCTCATCATTGTTTCTATTGCTTTTGTAAGGTTCCTTGGTAATGCCATGTGTGTAATCCAATAAACATATAAGTTGATTAGGATATATTTGATGAGCTATAACATCCCTATATATGTTAAGCTTTTGATACACTAGTTTGCAATCCTTTTTTGGAACATATCAAATAAAGTAGAGAAAGGAATGTAGCAATTTCTTTGAGTATTATAATGAAAATTTTACTTTAAGAAGTATAGATTTCATAAATGACTTAATAGAAAAGAACATGTTAATGATTTGGAATGAACATAAGTGGGCACTTTAATGGATTCCCTAGTAGTTCCTTCAATAGCTGTTATAATGGATGCCTCAATGGCTACTTCAATGATTGTTACATAACTGTTTCAAAAGCTACTTCAATGAACATTGGACCAACACCATCATCAATTATTTCAATAGGTATACTTTGGGACATCGTCATTAAGTGTGCATAATTTAGGATAGTTCTCTCTATCCAAATACACCTTAATTGTCTTTAATTTTCTTTCTTCAATTGTTTATATCAACATATTTACATCGTTATCCTTTTTAGTGGCCTTATATCACTTTAAATGATTCATATAAGAATTTATACATAAATTCCCATGTTTTCCCATACGTAAGCCTTTTAGCATTGAGCATAAAGTCAACTAAGATTATCTCATCTACCTCACTACTAAAATAATTTCTCTCCACTTTCATATCAAGTATGAACTTGAAACATCTACTATAAAAACATTGAAACCTAATCTAGGGTTAGAAATAACAACTATTTTTAAAACTAGTACCTATAATAACATTTTAATAAAATTTATTAGAAGCTACTCCATGTCAAGCATTTGACAATTCCATTAAACAAAAATCAATTGGATAGATTTATTAGTTGTGTTTCACTTTAAAGTGTAAAGTACAAATAACGCAAAAGGAATGAAAACCAAATTTACTTATAAGGCTTGACATAAATAAGTTATAATATACCAAAGATGATACTACCTAAGATGACACCTATAAAGTTGGATAAGGGAAAAAAAAGAAAAAGAAAACCAAAAGGGAGTGTAAAAGATGAAAACTACTACATCAAGATGGAATCTTAATGTTTAAAACTTAAATACTTCTTCAGTTGAGACCAACATCATTAAGCATATACAACTGAGCTAAAACAAACCAAAACTCTACTGTATTTCACTTCTCACCATCATACGTACTAATAAGAGTAAGTTCAACAATAAGTGATGGATAAATGGAAGTATTAAACAATATACTCTTGTTAAGAACTACTTATCCATATAATTGATAAATTAGGTTCGTGTCATTTAGCATGTTATTATTACTAGGTTCATTGTAATTATCTGGCCAATCCTATAAGCATAATCTTCAGCCTAAATTAGGTCTCTTGAAGTTCAAGACAACTCAACAAGGATAACATTGCTCACAATTGTTAAAGTTAATTCAACTCCACCAGCTTTGATATATGATTGTACCATTGCATTTTAAGACAAAATATAAATCAGGTTAATCTTAGCCGAAAATATCATAATTGAAACCTTAATAGCCTAGCAATTGAAAATCCTTAAATTGAAGAACCCTACACCCCAACCAATTGAAGCACCCTACACCCCAACCAATTGAAGCACCTTAGTTTTTGCAAATATATGGAATAATTGATATTAATTTAGTGCACATATATCTTCAATTTTACAATTACCAAGTTTGAGCTGACTATGCACCACCACCATCAGACGATCTCTCAAAGCTTAAGGATTTTTCGTAAAGCCATCAAATGGCGAAGGGAATAAAAGGAGTTTTCACCAAGTGTCATTTTTTCCATATAGTGCCATGTATATATGTAACATGATACCCAGATCTAGAAGACATTGTGTGGTTTTTGATACTATATGATATTATGTTTTACGTGACACGACTAAGATAAATGTTATGTTACGTAACACTTAATTATATCAAACAACATTATTCTTCCATCTCTAACTTAGAATGATATTAGGGACTACGGATGATATAAACATAAAATTATAAGGAGGAAATTGATAGTTTTAAAAAATAGTGGACCGAAATGAAAAAAAATCAAATAAAAGGGGAGGTCCGATGTAATTAACTCATTATAAAATTATGTGAAATGAAAGAGAACTTGAAAGAGAAGACTAAAAATTTGTTTTCATAATCAGGATAAACTTACATAATCCCTAACTTTGGTGAAAAATCGCTACATAATCCTAAAATTAATGAAAAATAAGTTATAATCAATACAATAATATGCAACTAAGGTTAATGTCTTAAGAGTCATATCACTCGTAAGAATATAAATACAATCGCACCATTTTTCCGACACTTATCCTCCCCATTTTACAAAATAAAAGATTAATAACCATGGATGAAAGGATCTGTCTTGTTAGAGGTGACATAAAAAGCTTGATCGAGTCACCAATGAGCAAATCCTTCCCGTTCTACGGAGAAGAATAGTTGAGTGCGCGAAGAAACGTTAAGATCAAGCACAAGTATACGAAACACGGACATTAACGTTAGGGTCGGGTAGGCAGGCTTCAGCTCAATCTTATATTTAGTCAAAGCCAGCGTCGAATGAACAAAGTTCCACGCCAAACTTGACAAAGGAAGACACATTCTAGAGATGCACCCTACATTGTTGACCAACGACACAACATGTAGGATTTGTCTTCTTATCTCCTTGAATAATTAGTTTTAACCCATTTGGTCCTCCTCTTATTTGTCATGTTTAGAATTCCCACACGACTTGTATTTATGTTTGACAAAGATTTCTACATTTCGGAGCACCCGCTGGAACCTAAACGACCGCGTGCCTTGACTAACTCGGCCTTTGAAACTTCCACGTCTCTTAAACAGGAATTGACGCTTTCGCTCCTTGGTGAGCTTTCCAACACTACATGTTGCTCCAGGACCCAACAATCTAGAAATCAGAAGCCGAAATAGTCAGACTATCACACGGTTCTCATCACTGCCCGACTTTGACCAGTTGCAATAAAGAAACTATAATCTGAATATTCTTTATCAGCCTACACAACAGTAGGCTAAAAATAATCTAATTGAGTCAATGAAATTCCTTCGATTTTATTTATTTAGAATATTCGTAACTTAACTCCACTGTTATTAATTATATCAAAGCAGACTACTTTATGAAACTAAAATTAATCTCTCAAATGGCTATTTCCTTATTGTGGACTATAAATTAATGTTATCTCAATGCATGCAACATATATGCGTGAAGGTCGTTAACTCTTATCTGAAAATTCTTAACCGCCGGACGCCGAAAAGCTTTTCCTTTTTCCTCTTTCACTTTCTCTCTGGCAGAGCAGTTTCGGTCACAAAAACAATAAGGTGGTGAAGAACTTAAACCAACGGTTGCTTGTGGAGAAGAAGCTTTGCTGTTTTTTAGACGACAGCAAGCAAAATTCTTTCGGAGTTGTTGGGATCCAATCTCATAATCTCCTTTTACCGAATCATTGCTGTAATTTTAGGTAACTTTAATTGGCAACACTTCTGCTTCTGTTTCACAACTTTTACGTCCTAAGATTCTGTCTCGTGTCGCACGTTAAGATTACTGTCACGTGTTCCACGCATTTTGCTTTGAAACCCACTATTTTTTGTGTTTTGTTTTATCCTTTTGATTGTTCGTTCCTTTCTCTCCTTCCTGATGGAGATAAGAATCTGTTTCTCATCTTTTGCTGTGGCCAAGGAGTTCTGGCTTTGTCGAGTCTAAACTTATTTGTTTTCTTGGTTCTTAGACTTACCTGTGGAATTTGAAAGTTTTGTTTTCACTGAGTTTGTTATTATTTTTTAACATTAATGGCCTGGCGGAGGAACATAGTGTCTATCTGTTCCCTTCAGAAACTCAAGGATGTGTTTCAGGTTGGTAATATACGTTTTGTTTGTCATGTTGTTAACGTTTTAATGGTCACTCGCCTGCTATGAAACGTGAAAATTTACAATTTACGACGTTTTTTGTGCTGCTATACTGGTTCATGCATTTGGTAACCACCTACCTTGTAAATTGAGTAAAAGAATCTGAATTGTATATGATTGGCATTTTCTTTCTACTTGGGCTTGCCTGTACCCGTAGTTGTACGCTTTAATGCTTCGACTGTGAGTAAGTTCTTCCACTAGCTAGTAATTATAATTGATGCATGGCTTACCTTACAGCACTTTGAAGTTTGAACCATATCTATCAGAATTTAAAAATCCAGGAACTTGGGCCTGTGATGGGAAGATGACGACAAGAATTTGCTACTTATCTTTGTCCCTTTATAAAACAGTTGATGCCTCTTTTATAAGATTTGGTATAAAAGGACTTCGTTTGTCCATAGATGTGGAGGGCAGTGAACGTTTAATCTGTTCAAGGTAATAGTAACCAAGTATAATCTGCTTACTGTTTAAGTCCCTAGTTTCTAGTTGAAACCAAGAAGGTATTGTTCTATGACAGGGTATCCTTGGCAACAAATATATGAATAAAGGCCTTTGTTATGGAATTATGACTCTTTGCTTTGCTCCCTTCTTTTCCTTTTAATTCTTAAAACAAAAATCTCTTATCTGTTCTCTTCCTTTGTCTCGTGTCTAAATTAGTTTTATGTGTTTGTATCTTCATCAGGTGGGAGTAATGAGGGAGGAGGATCCCGTTGTACATACTATCAGGTCTCATGGAGCCAAAGTTGCACGGACACACCGGCACGATTGGCTCATATTAGTTATCCTTGCTGTGATAGAAGTTGTTTTGAATGTTATTAATCCATTTCATCGATTTGTGGGGAAGGACATGATGGACGATCTTAAATATCCTATGAAAGATAACACTGTTCCTATCTGGGCAGTGCCTGTAAGTTTACTTCAGCTTTTGGGATCGTTGAAAAAAATCATATTTCTGAGATAAGTTTCTATAATGGGTTTCTTTTAATTTTCACAATCAGTTGTATGCAATTTTGCTGCCCATTGCCATTTTCATCTTTCTCTACATCCGAAGGAAAAATGTCTATGATCTGCACGACAGCACTTTAGGTCTGTGATTCTATTTGTAAATTCATAACATATTTTAGTTTCATCTCAATCTGAAATGAAAGTCAGCTTCAAGATCTAGTCTAATGAATTGCATTCGTATCTTTTAACAGGCCTCTTATTTGCTATGCTAATTACTGGGGTCATCACGGATTCCATAAAAATTGCGGTTGGTCGGCCTCGTCCCGACTTCTTCTGGCGTTGCTTTCCTGACGGGAAAGATGTACGTTCTCATTTCGGTTTGGTGTAATGTGTTTTGTTCTTTCAACCATTACTCTTTTATTCTCGATAGTCTTTTCCAACAGTCTAGGCTTTCTATCTTTTTCAGTAGCTGCTAAATTTTTGTTACTGCCAGAGCTTCAATCCTTTTTTAGTCTACGGTGGACTTTAATTAGTTGGTACTTCTATTTGAAAAAAGAAATGAGTTCTGATCCTTAAAACTTGTTCATTTTGTCTTTAGGTATATGATAAGTTGGGAGATGTAATATGTCATGGCAAGGCTAGTGAGATCAAAGAAGGGCACAAGAGTTTCCCCAGTGGGCATACTTCATGTTAGCAACTACAGTCGCTCTATATGCTATGATTTTGTTTTTTTTATCCTTCACCTTGTATGATCTTTTTTCAGCTCCTTGTTTGTGGGAGGTTTCTGTTTTTTATACCTCTACTAGTCAATTGCGCCAAGAGGGTATTTATTTATCAGAAAGGGTAAAAGTGAACATGTCAGCAATTCATCTTATCCAATTTTGATTTATGCAGGGTCTTTTGCTGGCTTAGGTTTTCTTTCCTTGTACTTGGCTGGAAAAATTAAAGCATTCAATCGCAAAGGGCACGTTGCAAAATTGTGCCTTGTTTTCCTTCCTATACTTGCCGCTTCTCTTGTTGGCATATCTCGAGTAGATGACTATTGGCACCATTGGCAAGATGTATTCACTGGAGGTCTTATAGGTAGGATTTTTTCCGATAATTGACAATTAAGGAATGACAGTTATACTGTTCAGAGTCTGAAATAATGGCCTTGCCTATATACAGGGCTTGTTGTGGCCACATTTTGCTACTTACAGTTCTTCCCACCACCATATAATGAGCATGGTAAGATATGCTTTTCTGTTATAAGCAATTGAGTCTTTTGTTTTTACTAAATTTCGTTCTAGTCATCCATTCACAGTGTTTCACTAGGCTTAATTGCCCTCCTAATTTCAGGATGGAGGCCTTATGCATATTTTCGAGCTTTGGAGGAGTCACGTTTCACTGCAAATGGGGGCCAAAATGTAAATGCACTTCATATGCAAGCCATTGATTTGCAAATAATCAACCAAAGACTTGGACAAAATGGCCATGAGTTTACTTCATTGGATGAAATGGAAGCTGGACACAGATAATTTAGGGTTTTAGTGTATTGATTATTTTTGGTCGCAGACATAAGAATAATTGAAATATTGCTTTTCTACTAACTTTTTTTATGCTATTGTTAATACACGAATGTTTTATAATTACTTTTCTAGTCAATTTCTTTTTGCTATTTTCTTTTGAGAGTTAAAAGTAATTTCATTTAATGGGAGAAGATACATAGGTTTAGTTCTAAATATGCTTTTTGTAATTTCATTTAATGGGAGACGATACAAGGAGATGATATAAATCTGCTTTTGTCGTTAGGAGTATTGTCCAGTCTCAGGAACCAATTTAGAGTATCTGTGAAAACATTTCCTGTAGTAGAAACTAGACACAATTTTAGTATCCTCTTCGATGTGAATCTTGGGAAAGCACATAAGAAGAACAAGTGGTTTCTTGATTCTTCTATCATTTCATAGGGGACACAAATAGAGTTGATAGAGATGAAATGCTTCCTATCAAATATACTCAATTTATTCAGAGTTGCTAGCCATAAAAGAAAGGAGTGACTAGGGATGAGTGACTTGTGTCATATTATAAGATACTAGACAAAGCTTGGGACACACCGGTTATGCCAATTCTTGAATTTTGAGATGCTAAATTTTCTAGGGGGTAGATTGAGACAATGGAATGTATTTTGTCTTCCCAAGTCAGATTGGTAGTTAGTAGTAAGATGTTGCAATTCCAAAGGAGCACATCTTTGGCCCTTTATGATAATTGAATTGACTTCAAAGTTGGTAGGAAGTCCCTTCCATGAGCAAAGAGCTTATGGAGTTCTAATTAGGGGGCCTTTATCTATCTAGTTACCATACCACAAAAAAAAATTCTCTTTATCTACAATCTTATAAAGAACCATAGGCTCTATGATAGGTCTTAATTTCAATAGCTAATCAAGGATTAAGAAAATGTGGATTTTGGAGGAATGGACCAAAGGTTAGAAACTTTAAGAATATAACTATGGAAGCATCTAATCTATAGTGAATTCTTATCAAATAAGATGTTTCAAAGATTTTTTTTATTAAGGCTATTCTATTAAAGGTTCAGACAGAAGTCATAACCCATTTCATCATCTTTTTTTTCATACATACCTGTGACCATTTGACCTTGGCAAAGTGGTTGTCCGAGTTTAAATTCCCCCAAAGAAGTCTTATAAATAACTTCTCAATAGTTTTGATGACTCCTTTGGCTAGAGTCATGTTGAAAGATTAATAAATATGGAGGGACTTCGAGATAGATTTAATGAGTTGCAATCTCCCTTGAAATGAGAGCAACTTATTTATCCATAAGCTTAATCTTCTCTTTATTTTCTCTACTAAGGGGTATCATTCAAAGAATTGTATCCTTTTAGCAATAATGGGCAACCCTAAATAGGTCAAAGGAGTAGGTTTCCTATTCATACCAGTGATTTAAGAGATTCTATCCCCCATCATGTTTGCACTAGTAGTCAAAATAAAATGGCTCTTTCTGAGGTTCACCTCCAAACTTAAAAGATCTCTAAATATAGATAGTGTCAAGTTGAGCCATTCAATAGATTTACTGTGGACCTTGGATAAGAGTAATAGATAATCTATAAAGCATAAGTTAATAAGCACTACTCTCTTGCATTTGGCCTGAAATTTAAAGATCTTGTTGATTCCCTCTTTATAAAGAAACAATTGCTTAGTACCTCCATGCAAATAACAGATAAGGAGAGATGGGACCCCCTTGTCTTAGTCCTCTAGCACTCTTGAAAATACCAGTAGGCATACCATTAATTAGAAATGAGTAGGAAGGAGAAGCAATATAAGCCTTAACCCACCTAACAAACATATTAGGGAATCCCAAAATCTCTAAAGTCTGAAGGATAAAGCCCTTTTCAACATAGTCAAAAGCCTTTTTGAAGTTCGCTTTTATTATACAATTAGAACAACTATTCTTCCTTTGACAAATTTTTATCATTTCTTAAACAATAGAGACATTATCCCCAATCAGTCTCCCTTGAATAAAGGCGCTATGATTATTAGAGATTAGAGAATTCAGGACTGTCTTCAACTTGCTTGCTAGAAACTAACTTGTATAAGAAATTAGTGCATGCAATGGGTCTAAAATCTTCAAAGGATGAAGGGCAAGAGGACTTAGGAATCAAACAAATATGAGTTTTGTTGATCAAATTCAGTAGCAGTACTCTTGATAAAAATTCAAATAATGCTCTCTTCACCATAGGACCAATTTCCTACCAGTTTTTAAAAGGAAGTAACCATTAAAGCCATTAGGTCTTGGGGATTTGTTTGGACTAATTTGAAAGACCACCTCTTCTATCTCTTTGCCCTTTATAGGCTTAGAGATAAATGCAACTTGCTCCTGATAGATTCTCTTTTTAAAGAAAAAGCAAAGAGGAGTAGAAGTTATTAGTGTACGAGAACAACTATAATAGCTCTTAAAGTATCTCTTAGCTTTATATAAGAGATCCATTTATTGAGAAATCTCACTACCATTAGGAAATTTAAGAGGAAGATTCTATCTGTGTTTTTCCTAACGAAAATAGATTTAAACAAGAATTTAGTGAACCTTTCTCCTCCTTTAATCTAGTTGGCTTTGTCCTTTTGTTCTATGAGGCTATCATAGTCTATGGTGGTTTACAGATAATTTCTCAAGAGAGTCTTTTAAGTTTCCAATAAGAGAGAGTTGGTAGGATCTCTGGCTAGTTTACCTTGAATAAGGGAGCTTTTTATGTTTAAAAGGACCTCTCCTTTCTTGAACTTGGAAAAGATTATCTACCTGCATAGGTGAATTGTCTGAAAATAATGGATCTAGAAATTTTGACACACTATCAAAAAATTGGGTTAGCCAATCCGGATTACCAAGGTATGATCCAGTTTCTTCCTTAATGCCCATCTACCAGACTGTTTATTGCTCCAAGTGTAGAAATGCACCTGAAATTTTAAGTCAAAAACTCCCAATTCACCCACACAATCACTAAAGTTAGATGAGAAGATTATCAGGCTGTTGTGCCCATCAACAGCCTGATATAGTAGCCTAGGTCTATTCACTCTCTTATGAATATCCATCAAGTTATCCCATAAGAGCTTTCTTTGAAAAACATGATTATCACTGTATATAAATGAGGATAAAAATTTAAACATTTTCCTGAAGAAGTTTCCATTTCAGGTGGATTACTCGCATCTCCATTTCAAAAACTTTAACATTCACAGAAAATATGATCATATCCTATAATGATTCTCTCATACTTATGAGCTTGATGGTAACAAAAAATTTTCCATTTAGAACCCATTTTATTTAGAATCCTAAGATTATTAAGTCTAATTTTGGTTTCCAATAGAGCAAAGGTCTATGGTTTCAAATTGTAACTTATGTGACTAAATGATGAAAGTTTGAGGCAGCTTTGGAGAGAATAAATAAGCTCTTGTTAAGATTGATATGCAACACAGTATGGCCCTTGAAGATAGCCAAACCTTTATGAGGGTGTTGATGGAGTTCATTTGGCCTCTACAAAAAAGAATAAGATCATCAGTGAAC
>JAJMLV010000228.1:22166836-22185763 GCA_027123465.1 Erythroxylum coca | reverse complement strand
ACAACAAAATACTGACAATGTGCAATTTATCAAAACTCAATGTGCGGGACCAAAATAAGCATAAAAATCATAGATCATGAGTCAACAAATGCATAATCACTAAAGAAAACAGGGCCAATTTATAGTATAAATTTGGCTCAATCACATATATGTGCATATCCTGAAATGCATGAGCATGAAAAGTGTTTCCTAATTTCTCCATAATTTCTCACATTTACAATTTTAGCCTTAATATGGGTAACGGGATGTTACACATTTAAAGAGCAATAAATGCACATTTATTAAGTAGTTGAAATCATTTATTTCCATTATTTGCAAGAAACGTTAATGACTTATTAACTCAATTATAAACATATAACCCACCTTGAATTTCTTGCTTAAAATTTGCTTAAGGATGCCTCTTCTATTGCTTCTCTTGCCCTTCTTCATTTCCTTTAACAATAGAAATTTTTCATTTAATAAGAATTCAAATTGAAAACTTAAAGAAAACACATTCACTAAAATTGATCCTAAAATACTTAAACCCATGCATTTCCTAAGTTTCATGAGCAAAAACCCTTCCAAAATTCCAAATGATCGAAAATGAGTTTACCTTAAGTCTTCACCAAATAACAAGATTCTTGGCTTAAATGAAAGCTCTTCTCTTCCTCTTTCTTTTTCTCTTCTTAAACAACCTCAAATTCTCTCTTGAAAACTACAACATGATGAAATCCTAACTTCTCTTCTTTCTCACTTTGTTTTCGTTATTCTCTTCTTCTCTCCCTTCAATTCATGATTTCTTCCTCTCCAAAGCAAGAAAACATTTTCCTCTTCCTATTATACCCTTAATGAGTGCTAAAAGCCCACTTTACCCTTCCTTTCATACTTTATGACTTTAATGCTTAAGTGTTATACCAAAATTGCCCTCATGCATTCTTAACACTTTTAATTCAGTTAACCCATAAAATAAATCTTACTAACATTGACATAATAATTAAACTCCAAAAATTTTATTGTATCAAAACCTCATAATTTATTTAAGTCATACTTAACTAAAGAAAAAAAACTTGGGCGCCAAAACTCATGGTTGTTGTTATTGATTGTTACTTATATTTATGAATGAAAATAAGTAAAAAATAATACTGTTATTGATTCGTATGAAGCAATTAACCATTCCCAAATGAGTTGAATATCATGGTTTCAACTTATATATTTGTTACCTATATATGTTATGATGCATTGCTAATATATTTGGTTTTGATCATTTTACTTTTAATTGTTATGTCTAATGATAGCCTTGTGAGACATTAAAATAAAGTATTTATGATGGATACACGTGTATACTATAAGTGGTACAGATTTGGTGTAAAAGCAGTCATATGGTAAATACCTACATAAACATTTGTTGAAAAAGTAGCTTTCATTCTCTAACAGACCTTTCATCAAACAGTTAGCAGGGTTTCATCAAACAAGCATGGAAGGTGGAACAAAAATGTCAACCCATACACATCCAACATAGAAACACAATTCACCATCTTCCAAACACAAACACAAACAAAAACCCATATACCATTTGCAGAACACAAAACTCACATAAACTTCAAATCGTAGTAGAAAAATAGAGCACAAAAAGGAGGGTTCTTAAAAATAGAAAAGAGAAAGAAGAACAATACCAACATAAGACATGACGCTCGTTCGATGATGACAATCACAACACAGGAAACAACGACCTCAAAAGAGACAATGCTTCTTTGAAAACACAATAGCTAACACAAAAACAATGAGAGTTTTATTTTCGCGTTTATAATAACCTAGCAGAAAATGACATTATTTGTTGTTAAACAAAATGACGTCGTTTATTGTTAATCAAAAAGACATAGTTTTTTATTAATTAGAATATACCATAAAGTGACGATTTAAAGGCAACAATTCAAATTAATTCACAATAATTATAAGTCTAAAAATAAATTTACTTAACAACAAAGTCATTTAAAAATTTATAAAACTAAAAACATAAAATTATTTTATATTATATTTATTTATACTTTTTATTTATCTCTTAAAAAATATATGATCTGAAAATTTTATGTGGTCTAACAAAACTTTACTTATTATGCATAAGTTCTATACTATTTTATAGAAATAATCTATGAAAAAATTTGCAATATGCAAATTTGATATACATGTATAGTATTGGCAACGATTTTCGAAAACTGTCACCTATTGTTTAATATTTTGTGACAATTTTGGAAAATCGTCATCTATTTAACATTTGCCGATGATTTCGAAAATTGTTGCCAAATGTTACAACATTTAAAATAATAATATGAAAATGATGTCATTTGTTTAACGACAAATGCCGTCTTTTTCGCTTCAGTTGAAAGTAAAAAAACTAAGCCCCCTATCCCTAAACCTTCTACATACCTCTTTTCTCTTCGTTAAATTTTTTCTTCTTTCATCGTCGTCATCGTCCATCGACGTCTGTCGAGGTTAGTTGTATGTGTTTTGGTCTCGAGATTTTTTTTGCCTTCATCGTTGTTGTTATATGCTTTGATGTTAATCGGTTTTATGAATGTTGTATGAGTGTTTAGGTTTATTTGGACCATTAATGGCTGAATATTTGTTTTAATGTGTTAATGTTAGTGAAGAAAGGGAAAAGACATTATTTTTGCAGTTAAATAGGGGTGAATTTTGAAGCCTATAAAGTGTTCAATCAAAGTTCTCTTAAGGTTGAAATCAAATTAAAAGGCTAATTAAGTTCATTTATCGTAAAACTAGGTCAATGGAATGAATTTATCTAATTTCTTCATATACATATTTAATTAATTTGAGTATGTATATAAAAAAAATAGATTCTTTAGCTAAAAATTTGATCATATCAATGTGCATTCTATAGGAAAGTCCAATGATTCATGTGACATTTATCAATTTTTAAGAAATTGATTAGTTGATTATCAATTAATGAACTCTTTTCTTCAGGATTTATTTGCTGAGCAGGATAAAAATTGTTAATTAACCTTATTCCTAAGTGCAATGTTAGATAACATGATAGTTTTCAACTAAAGCCCTTTAACCCCTGCCCTCCTAAAAATTGCATTTAAGAGTCTTTACTTAAGAAATTTTTATTTTATACAAGGAATGATATTACGACAAGGTTTTCTATTATACGAAATGTTGATTTTTGAGTTATATTAATGTGAAATGTTGATGTTTGAGTTATGTTTATGCGTATTGTTGATGTTTAACTTATGTTTGTGCTTAAGATATTTGTGTTATAAATATCCAATATAATGGCACCTGATAGAAATAAAGGAAAGAAGGTGACAAGTTTCAAAGTTGTCCCTACTCAATAATAACCACATCAATTAGATCCTACTCAATAATAACCACATCAATCAAATCTTAGCCAATAACAACAATCGACCTCATCCATCAATGAACCAACTCAACAACAACCTCCACCTGCCTTAACTAGTACAGAATGATTTGCAGGTTTGCTAACCATTAACACTTACAAAAAGACTTATGCTCAAATATATATTTACATGTTTAGTGTATATTTTCTTACCATTATTCACTTATTATCAAGTCCCAATACTTCCATCAAAAAAGTGGTAGAGGTATGATTCAAAGGCTTTTGTTCTTACCTTTGGAGGTTAAATCAAAAATTTTAATTCCAATGATTGCAGTATAGAATGCAACCTCGGGTTGTTTCACTTAATCGGAACCTAATAAATGGATCTAAGCTAGCCTATATGTCATGATATGCAAACCAAATTAGCAAGGAAGTGGGGGTTTTGATCTTTGGAAATTTGGACAAAAATAAATGAATTGTAAGAAAATGTAATGAAAAGTTTTTTTTATTTTTGGGAATAGAAAAGCGATAAGATAAAAACAATGTTCAAATGATGATAGTATCCTCTTGAAAACGAGATTTGACTGTCATAGTTCAAAATGAATTTTAATGGGAGTGAATCACTAAGTTTCAAATGTAAACCTTAAAGAACTCTTTAAGTCCAAGGTCTTAATCAATGAACTCCATTTCTTAAAATCTTGTTGAACGCTCTTAGTGTGTGAAATAGGTAAGTCAATGCAATGAGTCACTTTGGGATCTAGAATCAACTTAATATCAAACACAACTAGGCAGATAAAAGAGAATCAACAAGATCACAAATAGACATATATGAGACTTCATATATTCAAGTTCCAAGTTATACATCAACAAATCCCAATAATACATTGAAAATCCAACACTTGATTAAACTCTAATCAAGAATGTTCAACTACAAATTACAAATCTTAAACCTAGGGGTTCATAACAATATAGATGAACATGGAATAAACTACTCCCCTTTAAAGCCCATTGAACTCTATCCATTACTACATTTTCAAGAGGAAAGAGGTGCCTAGCCAAGCATAACTCCATAAGAATTCACAATCGAGAACCCACTGGAAATATTCATGGTAGCAATTGTCGGTGAAGGAGCAGACGATGAAGTGGATGAGAGGGAAGAAGGGATGAAGGTGTGTTCGAAGGTAGAGAGAGTGAGTAAGTGTTGTAAAAACTATTGGCTCCCTCTTCTTCTTAACCTAAAATAGATAGGTTTTAACGAAAACGAATTATGGTTCGGGTTGTACAGTGGGTAAACTTTCAAAAATGGTTCAGGTATTTGAAAGTTCACCGTGGTGACTGATAAGTTCACCACGGTGAACTTTTCCTGAAAGTTTTAGCCAGAGTTTTGGTTCTTTCGCCGCGGCGACAGAATTAATCCACACCGCGGCAAACTTTTCCCAAAAGTTCTACTTAGATTTCTTCATATTTTACCGCGGTGACATATCATCCTTTCGCCGCGGCGAACTTCCTGTTGCACTTGTTGACTTATTGACTCATCATCTTCAGCCTTCCCTTGACTCTACTTCTTCTTCTTGAGTCTACTACAATGAACAAATGGTAGTTTGTAGTATCAATTGTTCTCAGAAAATTAATTAGTGCAATTAATAATGATTTGTGACAATTTTATTCTTAAACTACATAAAGTAAAGACAGGCACTCAAGAGTCAAATTAAGAATAAAATCTAAAAATAGGAGCCAAGAAGTGTGGTAAAAACTATGAAAATGTCGTCAATTTATATAATAAACTTGGGCTCAATCAATATGTCATTAAAGCTAGGCTCAAATTGTGTTTTGATTTGTAAATGAAGTATGATTTTTTTTAGCATATGAATTTCTAAGTCTTTACACTGCATTTTTTCAATCTTCTTATAGGTGTAAAAATTGTGTTTTGACTTCCAAGGAAAATATGGAATAATCTAGGCTGAATTGGACAATGATTTCCTCTAGAAAGTTGTAGTTTATCATTTTAACTTCCTAAGTATGTGATTTTTGGATATCGAAGTCGAGAGTTATGACCATTCCAAGTTAGGATGTCACAGAAGATGTATATACGGAACAACTATAGTAAATGAAGTGATTTAGAACTTTTGGTGTAACATCCCATTACCTATGGGGAGGCTAGAATTGTAAATATGAGTGATTAATGAGAGCTTATAAATGCATTTTTCATGCTCATGTATAATGCGACATACCCATACAAGTCAATAGTGAAATGTTGCACATTAAAATGACTGTACATGCATTCATTGACATTCCAAGTGTTATTGTTTATAAAAGGTGATTGTTATTGATAATTGTAGTTTGTTTGTATTGAAAATTGATTTGGAGAGTGTAATTGTTGATTTAAAATGTTTGGAGAATTTTAGGAAATTTTCTGAAAATTTGGGGTAATTTTTTTGGACTAGAAAAAATGCTAAGTAGTGAGAAAAATGATAAATAATAGTGGAATTTACTATCAAATGGCAATGGAAATTTTGATAAATGAATTTAGGAATTATTGACAAGTGTCATTGAAAATTGAGAGACAATTGGAGTAAGAATTGGAGACAAATGGACTAGTTAAATAAAAGACCTAGGAGAGACTTTGTCACCTTATGCCATAACCTACGAAAATGTTGAAAAATAAAGACTATCTCATTTTAATTGTCTTTCACCTTATTCACTTACTCTCATCTCTTGTAATTTCTCTACTCACCTTCTTCATCTACAACATTCTCTTCTCACCTTACCTACATTAAACCTTGCTTCCATCTTTCAATTGCTACTTCCATCTTATTGTTTCTTCAAGTTTCCATAAGAAAAACCTACCTTTACCTCCTTTAGAAGATGAAGAATGTGAGATTCTTGGGAGCTAGGGTTGAGTGAGATTTTGAAGAGTTTGGAGCTAAACCAAGTAAGTTATGCTTGAAATGTCTTGGTTATGGTTAAATTAAGCTAGAATGATGAGTAAATTGAGATTTGATGACTTGGTTATGCAATGTTTATGTATGTGTCGTGGGTGATGAAAAATCTATGTACATGTCTTGTTTTTGGATATGTAGGATGGGTAATAATTCATGTAATGGTATAAAGATTTTTTTAGGTTGAATGATCATCAAAGTGGTGTTTGGATGAGTGCAGAAAATTGCTTATGAATGGGTAAATATATATGCTCTATTCTTGGTTAATGATCAGTTATAGATCATGATTTTTTTAGTGATTTATCTAGTTGAATTGGGTAGAGAATGATGTGGAAATGAAATGGAAGAGATAATCTAGGTATAAGATGAGCTAGATGTAAATGTTGAAAGTTTGAAAATTTGGAAAATGTTAACAGAAACAATTTTCACTGATATGCTTTTGTGTTTTAGCCATAACTTGTTCTGTAGTTATCCAAATAAGTTGATTCTTGATTTGGCTTAAACTAGAGACATATGGATACCTTTCTTATGAAGACATCGAATTTAAATTATTCTTTTAAGAGTTTCAAATTTTGATGTGAAAATGAATACTGGATGCAGCAAAATTATGGATGAATGTATATGTTTGTGTTCTATTTTGGGTGTTTAAGAACACATAGGGAATATGAATTGGGTATGGATGATGTTGAGCTAAGCTTGAGGTATACATGAAGTAGTCATCAACTTGAAATGATGAATGTGAAGTGCTTGATACTTAGGAATAAGATATGTTATGGAAAAAAGGATAGAAATTTTGAATAATGAGATGTAGTTGAATGTGATGAATCATTTGAGTAGAGAATAGAAGATTTAATGAAACAAAGTTGGTGTTTGAATTGATATGATGTGGTATTGCACTAGAAGAGGTGAATTTGAGAAGATTATGGGTGAATGTGAGGTTAGAATGGATGTAGGAATCCTTGGCAAGGCTTTGGAGGTGTTTGGGTGTCATATATGTCCGTTAAACGGACATTACATCCGTTAAAGGGACCTTCTAGGGTCTGGAATGGCCCCTAGACTTGTGTATGTCTGTTAGGCAGACATACACTGTACACTTGCAGAAATTTGCATTTTGGACCCTCTAAATGGCAAAATATGTAACATCTCGTTACCCATGTTAAGGTAAGAATAGTGAATTATAAGAAATTAGAAAATACATATCATGCTTTGCATATTTTTGCACATACATGAGAATTTTGATTATTGCATATGAATATGATTGTACATGCATTCATTGATATTTTTCGGGTATAATTGATTTACAAATGTGATTATATTGAGAGTTGTGGTTTAAATGTGATAAAAAACTGATTTGGTGTTGCTACTTTTGTTTTAGAAATTTTGGTGAATTTTACGATATTTCAAAATTTTTGGGGTACATTTGGACTAGGAAAAATGCTAAGTGGTAGGATAAATTGATGCATGAAAAATTGATTTAGCCTATAATTGAGTGACATTTGGCATAGTTAAATTGGTGACAAATAGACTAGTAATGAATTGACAAATGGACCAATCATTATGTGACAAATGGGTTGGTAAGTTGATGACAAATGGAATATTTGATTAATGGACAAGTTACTTAGTTAATTGGAGACATTTGGCAGCACCTATGCTTGATAAGTGTTGAACATGCCATAAGACATGTGGCCATTCCTTTAGTTGACACCTAACACCTTAGGTGTAAGTTTGAGCAGGAGCAACTCCAACTATGGTTATTCTCTTCTTGCTTCCTCTCACACACCACCGAAAACACTCTTCCTTGCACCTCCTTATATTTGTTTATGATTATGTCTGATTGTTACACCAAAATTTGTGCTTCACCCTCACAAGGTTAAGTAGATAATCAGAGTTGCCTTGTCCTAGCTGAAATCTTTCAAGTTTCCACCTTGAATGTGTGATGATTTTGCATGCTTGGAGTACTGATTGAGAGCAGTTTTTGAGCTGGGATTTGAACCAATCAAGTAAGTAAATGATTAGTGTTTATAGCATGTTATGATAGAGAATTTATGATGACTGAATTAGGAAAGATTGTATAAGATGTTGATGTAGAAGTGTGCGGGAATATTATGAATTGAAAAACTTTCACTGAACATGTCTCAGTTTTTTGATTATAACTTGACTTGTGTATTTCTAAATGAGTTTATTCTTAATTCAGATTAAACTAGAGACATATTTTTACAACTTTCATGAAGAAAATCGAATGTTAATTCTATCTCTAAGCATTTCAAAATCTGGCTGGAAGTAGAGTTATGAGTTCTGTTACAGTTTTAAAAAAATAGTCTAAACTGTTTTAGGTATAACTTTCAATATACTTAATCAAATTGTACAATTTTAGTGTTATTAGAAATTGGAAACATAGTGAAACAATTGTCAAGAAGAAAGTGTTACTGAAATATACCATTTTTTGTTATAAAAATCATGCAAAGTTATCCCGAAAGGGGGTGCTAGGATGAAAGTGCCGAGGTGTGCTAGAATTTGATAACTTGAATGTTTTAATGAACATACTTTGATATTTTGGCTATTTTTTGATTTGTAGATTTTCAAATGAAATAATTCTTGTTTTAAATTGAATTAGAGACATTTGGCTACAAATGTTAATTTCGTTCTTAAGGGTCTTGAAAGTAAGTCTTAGCTTAGGATGTAGCATTACTAGGGACAGAAATCATGTCCTGTGGTTATTGAATAAACTGTATTGATATATGCTGAATTAGACTGACATGTCTTCACCAAAGTTGTAGCTTATTCTCTTAGCTTTAAATTGGTATAAAGTTTGTAATTTTTAGATATCTGAGCTGAAATATATGAGTTGTACAATTAGAGGGTATGATCATGTACTAGCTGAAAAATTCAAATGTGCACAGTCTGAGGTAATTTATGCATAACTCATAGAATACTGAATCAAATTAGGTGATCTTGGAGGCGATAGAAACTTAAGACACTTTAGAACAACTTTTCAGAAGGAAGTATTGCCTAATTTTGTCATTTACCCTATCAAATTAATTATGCAAAGTTGACCCGAAATCAGGTGAGTAGAAAATCTGAAGTGGTCAATTAGGTTATGAAATTGATTCTACATTGTTTTATTTTGGTCCAAATTATAAGTACCAAGTGTTATTAATGAGGGCTTTGATATCTGATTGATTTGATGATAAAAATTACAATAAAATACCCGGAATTGTCATGAACATGCATCATACATATTCACACATAAATGAATTAATGTACAATAGTGATTTGTATATATGTTAAATGTTATAGAGGAACGCATAGAACGACCACTGCCAGATATTGCTGGAACTTCAAGGCAATAAACAGTAAGGCGATTTAGGTAAGTAATACAGGTAAATAATTTCAGTAAGTAATTTAGACGGTAACTTTTGTGAGTAACTTATGATGGTTTCACCTTGATTGTTTTGTTTATTACTGAATTGAATTTGATAATGATGAATGTGTACTGAATTGTGTACTGATTCCGGACATGAAGGTCCGAGGTATTGATTGATGAATGGGATATTGAAGTGCTACATGCTTTTCATGGAATGTCTGAAATGACTTTGTTTTGTTTTAAAACTATTAAGTCCTAGTTGTGGGTAAATAGACATGCCTAGAAGGGTCTGTAGCTGCTTCTATGACACTTCGATGTCTTCTGTTATTGATACTTCGGTGTCTTCTAATATTGACACTTAGGTGTCGAGACTTCGATCTCTTTTGTATAAGTCCCGTTACCCACTTCTGTAAATGGATTTAGCAGTCTTATGATTTTGCACTCTGACATCAATTTGATTTTGGCCTAAGCTAAATTGTATTCTGTTTCTGAAGGGTTTATAACCCTCTTGTGATGAACAATTATGTTATTTATAAAACTCTGTTTTGTTTGAATTTTTGTATCTGTTGTTGATTTATAGTTTAGTTATTACTCATTAAGTTATATGCTTAGCACGATGGATTTATCCCATGTAGGTTCTAAAAGAGAGACGTAGGAACTAGGACAAGATAACCGCGATGACCAAAGGAGTCTGATTTTTATTTTGTTCATTTATTTTGAGATTGTTTTTGAACGTGTATCTGATGTCTATAACTCCTGAATTTTTATTTTGATGAGTTGTAATAACCTTAATTCAAACTGCTTTCCGAAATTATTATATGTGATGTATATTTATTGAGATTTTAGTAATACATATATAAAGTGTTTTGTATGTTTCGAAATGCTTCGTGTTTAGTGTATTCTGTGTGTGTGGCACTTACAATATCCTCCCAGGGGTTATTAGGGCATCACATTATGCCCATAACTTGTGTACTAAATGATGAAAGCTTGAGGCAGCTTTGGAGAGAATAAATAAGCTCTTGTTAAGATTGATATGCAACGCAGTATGGCCCTTGAAGATATCCAAACCTTTATGAGGGTGTTGATGGAGTTCATTTGGCCTCTACAAAAAAGAAGAAGATCATCAGTGAACCCAAGATTAAGAAGAGCAATCTTTTTATAGTTAGAGTGGTATTTGAAATTCGAGTTTAGTTGTACTTCATGTTTAATGATGGAACTGAGAATTTCTATGCGTAGGATGGATAGAGGATTCCCCCTATCGAACCCCCTAGATGCCTTAAAAAATTTGGTAGGTCTTCCATTAATGACCACAACTAAAGAAGCAGAAGTGATGCATTGCTTTAACCAATTGATGAACATAGTTAGGAATCCGAAGGCTTGGAGTATGATCCATATAAATTCCTAATTAATGTTGTTGAAGGCTTGGAGCATGATTTATATGAAATCCAAACTGATGCTATCGAAGGCTTTGTGAAAATCAATTTTTATTATACAATTGGGAGCGTAATTGGAACGAGAATATCCTTTAGAAGTTCTTGGATAATAAGTATATTATCACCAATATGGCAATCCTGCGTGAAAGCACATTGATTCTCGCTGATCAAAGGAGATAAGACCCTTTTCAATCGTGTTGTGAGTATCTTAGAGATAAGTTTATAGTGAAAATTTGCATATGATAAATTGAAAGTCCTAAAATGTAGAAGGGTTAAGACCTTTAGGGATCAAGCGTAGAAAAGTTTAGTTGATCTCCTTAAGAAGGATCCCTTTAGTGAAGAATTCTCAAACTACCTATTTCACAAAAGGTCCTTCCAAATGTATAAAAATGTATATTATATGCCAAGATTTTTGGAAGAAATGGTTATTAAAACCATCAGATTTGGGTGCTTTCAAACCATCCATATCAAAAACTATTCTTTCAATTTCGCTATCATCAACAGATTGAGTGAGAAGCTCACAATCAAGAGAAGAAAATTATTGTAAATTCAATAATCTGAGATCATATAGTGTCATTATCGAATAGCTAGGTAATCTTAGAAGAGAAGTAAAATAACTTGTAGCTTCATCTTGAATTTCTTGAGGATTTAAGAGTAGTGAACCTATCTTAGATGTGATAGAATGGATTTTGTTTAGATTACGCCTTTCTAGTATGGATTTGAAGAAAAAACTAGAACAGACACCATCATTAAGCCATTATACTTTTGCTTTTTGTTAAAGTAGAGAATGGTGATTGCTCACTGCTTGCAAATAATTGTTAAGTGCTAGTTTGTCCTTATCCATAAGGTTTAGATCAGTAAGGTGTAATGCAAGCACTGATTGAATAGCTTTTATGTTTGTCCTCTTTAAGTGAAAAGCAGAGATAGTGGAGCCTTGTACAGATTTCAAGAGTTTAAGCTCCTGCTTGATACATTTCAGCTTCTGGACACAATGATATTACTTAGCACCTACACAGCTGAAATTTACACCCTTCTTGCATGCATCTGGAAAGCCAATATCATGTATAAGATAGTTGTTAAATTTGAAAGGAAAATGAGAAAAAGGTTACTAAAACAAGGTTTTGATTATAACTAGAGAATGATCTAAGAATAAAGGGCCTTTGAAATTAGCAAAACTATATGGAAAGACAGTTAGCCAAGTTTCATTCACCATTGTACGATCAAGTTTTTGTTTTCTTGCCAAGATGAGGATTGTTTGTTCAACCAAGTAAATGTATTTCCAATGAATTTTATATAAGTCACGCCTATGTCATGAGCACATTCTATGACATCCTCTAAATGGTTTTTAAGATTACAATGGCCTTGAGCTTCAGAGGGAAGAGTGTGGAGTTAAAATCACCACAGATCAGCCATGGTAAGGTAATACAACTATCGATGGTTCGGAGATTACTCCAAAGACTTCTTTGAAATGAGAAGTTACTCACATAGAAAAAGGAGATGTTTATATCAACATTCGCCTACAGAAAAATCAGATGGAGATGCATGGTTTGTTCAGTGGACTCCAAAAAGTTGACTTTGAGTTCATCCTTGTTATAACAAAGGATGATTTTGCCAAAAACATGATGTTGATGATTAGATAGCATACTCCACTGGGGACCAAGAAGGTGTAACTTACATAAGTTCTGTAGTTTTATTTTGGTTTCAAGAAGAGAAATTAGTAGAGAGTTTCATGTAAGACAAAGTCCCTTAAATACAAAATCTTAAAGAGGTTATTTATTCTACGTACATTCCATGTTAAGATTGACATTAAACGAGTGAGCTTGTGGAGCCTTTATTTTTCCCCTTTTGATCCTCTTCTCCCTAGAATGTGGAAGGTCTGTCCATTCGTAGCTTTTTTGATACAAGGATCTTTTGCTTGAGTATACACAGTAGATATGGTCGGTCAGGTATGATTATCACTGGGAGTGCCTGAAATCCCATTAGTTATGTTTGAGTCTGGTGGTATGTTTTTGATATCATGCTCCTTGATGTCGTAGTTGTTTAGAAAAGTTATGTGGTACCATTTGTGGTTGTGATTATATTTTAAGCTGAGGAAGATTCAAGAAGGGAGTTATGTGGTGTATTTTGCATCATTGTAAGTTTGTTATGCTCCATTGGAGCTATAAGTGGCGTGGAGGGTGAGGGAGAAACAATTGGTTGTTATTCAGAGTGTTCAAATCCCATCAGCTCTTGATAACTTCCAATAGAGAATTTCTTTCCCGTAGTTTTCCATACTTTTCCATGCAATTTGGAAGTTGGTCTCCATTGGTAGGATATGGAAATGGTGTCTTCCCATAGCTTATGGTCTTCCTCCAACCTAATTATAGGAATCTCATTCCGTAGTTCCTTAGAAAGCTCAGTGCTGACATAAATTCGGGCCTATCCAACTTTTCTCTTCATCGTAATAAGTTCATCCATACCTAATGGTTTATCAACATAACTAGCCAAGGAGCTTAACCCCTAGGTGGTCCAATATTCCAAAGGACCATTGAGAAAATTAATCTAGATAGGAACATGTTGAAACCTGATAGTATCAAACTGTGAGCTAGGTTGCCACACTTGTAAAAAGATGGGCTGGTTCCCAAGATGCCACAGACCATCTTCAAGGTTTCTTAAAGCCTCAGAAACATATGAGAAAACGAAGAGAATGAGGTTGTCCTTAGTAAGTAAAACGTCAGTTAAACCTCCTGCTTTCCATGTTTTAGTGGCCCAGTGGTATATGAGAACGTTGATCATTTTTCAAAATAAGAATTGATTCCTAATTCTTAGCTCCCTTTTGGAGAGTTGAAATGTTTGGACACACCACAAGCTTACCATCCAACTCTTAAGGTGGAGTGAAGGTGAGAGTTAAGGACGGTTTATCCCCAACCACCTGCTTCTATGTTTTCTAGGGAGGGAATGCAGAAGATATGAAGGGTGATGGTTTTTGGGGAGGTTTTATCGATGGTAAGGACAGGGATGAATGCTAAGGTGCTTGTTTAGGGGAGGAGGAGGAAGATGGTTTGGTAGGGAGGGGTAATGGGGGAAAGTCTAAGACCTACAGGGCAGAGTTGGCAATCGTGTTGTTGAATAAGGAACGTGGCGTTGGTGGGAGGAAGTTTGTCAGGAAAGTTTAAGATAAAAAATGGTAAGTGGCTCTTGTGGGAAGAAAGAGTTTTAAAGGGAAATACAAGAATGCCCTGGGTGAGCTAAAGACAAGAAAAACAAGAGACGTGAGTATCAGAGGGTGAAAGGAGGTTGGGTACAATCATGTAAGCTAGGTGAAGCATGAGGAGTATTTCTATATAGATCATTTATAATACATAACTTATTATAAAAATGTGGCATACTTATTTAACTGTACATTACTAAGCAAATTTGCATCCATCTTAAGCACAGGCTAGACATCTAATATTAGTTTGTTACTTAAATAAGTTTTAATAACTATTGTATTATTTTATTTTCACTTCTTAGTGAACTTCATTGTTAATGCTTTATTACTTAAATCCTTGTCATTTTTCTCGGGTTTACAAGCTATTTATCCTTATTACTAAAAGATGATAATGTCATTATAATGAATAAGATTCTTTCCTCTTATTTATCTTCAATAACTATATTTACTTGTTAAAATAGCTTCTCTTCAAAAAATTTTGGAAGCATCTTATATTTGGATTAAACCAACAGAAGAATTAATGTATGATTAATCTTGTTATAGTATGTAGTATCCCTGCCATTATTTTTAGGTTATTCTCTATTTTTATTGTAACCTATTTGCATTTATTTTTATTGATCACATCTTTCAAAAAAAAAGTTTCAATAACCTCTTTTCTTGTTTTTCTAATAATTTGTTTATTTAACTTCCTCCAAAATTTTCCCGATTGAATAAGCGTCAATTTAAAAAGATTTTTAAAATTTTTTTAACGAGAGATATTTGATTCTATTTATTTCAAAACAAAGAAACTAATAATAACTATTCTTACGATTCTTGATTACGGGGAATTCATCTCTAAATAGGAATCTTATTGACAATTTTAATTACGTTATCGTATACTCATTTACAAATTTGAACCCTTGAATACTAAAAGTTTTGAAATCTCTTTCCAAATTTAGAAGTTGCATGTTCTTATTCTTATCGTTATTCTATACTATTTTAACTTATTTCAAAATTCTTTTATTGTGTTACAGCTAAAAGACATGATTTTTATATAATTACTTCTAAAAGAACTTTTAATTTTAAAATTATCAAAACAATTCTTTCTAATTTTTAAATTTTCAAGAAAAAATTATTTTATACTTCTGTTGTGAAATATAAAAGATATGAACAATATTCATAGATCAATTAAATGATATTAATATAGCAACCAAATATAGTCTTAAATTCGACCTGACCTGAATCAATTAAATAATTACAAATTAATTATTTTGTTATAATTATCTTAAGTTATTAGTCTAAGCTAGTTTTACTTGGTTAGAATCAAACTTAAGATTTATGTTGAGCCATTATATAAATATTATTTTTTGATCTACGTACGTATATTATTCATATTATATATATTTCATTTTTATTCTTTAACAAAAGTATAAGAAAATAAATTTTCTAAAAATTTAAAAAATAATTTTTTGATAATTTTAAAAATTAAAATTTAAGAATAATTATACACGATATAGAGTTTTTATGACTTTTAATTTTATTTTATAAGACATAAAAAGGGCTAGATAAACTCTAACATTTACACTAGTGTACAAAATAGACCCTAACGCTCCACGGTGTTTGATAGATGAATATTTGACTATATTTTTATTACCACATTTGATATATTTTGCTTAATATTTTATAATTTTATTTTATATTTGGTACTTAATTTGCTCCAAGTGTGTTTACAAGTGATTATTGCCTTCATGGACTTAAAGAAGAAGAATTCGGGCAAAAATACATCAAAAATGAAAAATTAGCAATCTGGAATAAGTGCACAGGCCCATGCACTTTCACAATTTTAGGCATTTTTGGACATACATAGTCTGATACACGGTCGTTTATTAGACCGTGTAAGTCCCCAAAACCCTAGTTTTTAATATAAAATATATTTTCAGTGACTGAATAGAAGGAGAGACTTTGGGAGGCGATTTCTAGATGTGGAGAATATCCAGAAGTAGGGATGTCAAATGTGGCCCGACCTGGCTCGGCTCGATTTTGGCTTATGTCTCCTTTGGATGATTACATACACCTATAAATATGGACATATTAACTATCATGTTTTCCTTTAGGAAAGATAAGGAGTAGTACATGATAACCAATATGGGGGTGTTCCTTTTTATGTTGCTTTGTAGATCAAAAAAGGAGTAATTGCACACAAGTGTGTTTGCTCACATGTTATTTGTTGGATTAAGTTAAGATCATTATGTTGATTGGAATATAGCATGGTATTATGTGTAAGGAATTATAATATAGATATAATATATTCAAGGTGTGGTTTGTACTCGGTAATGGGGTAAGCATATTAAAGTAAAGGTGACATAACGAAAAAGATTAGTATCATGTTTTGATGCATGATTTATAGTAGTTTAATTTTGTTTATGAAGCATAATCATTAGTTAAAGTTTATCGAGATCATTTTATCATATTTGAAATGTTTAATTGCTTATGTTATCCTCTAATTGTATAATTATGCATGTAGAATTCATTATAGTGTTAATAATATCATTTGAATCTATGCTTTTTAGTGATACACTTGCCTTTATATATTTGTTGCAAACAGGTATATGATGGCTTAATTTTGAAGTATAAGTTTGTTTTATGGTGTATATAAATGCATCGTGATGTAATCACTTTACTGATATTATCACTTTTATATATAATGCTCAAATTATTTATTATTATATAATCACAATTGTACATATTGTTCCAATTATTTATTGTGATACCACTTTTGTATTTCATTGTTGCTTATGAGGCCATATAAACAATTAATTGTCCATAATTTTAACAACTAATAAGTACGCATCATTAAGCAACTTCATAAATAACAAAAGAAAAAAGAAAAAAACATGGTGCAAAATATATTAATTCAAATAAGGATTTTCATTTTTCATAATTTGAGTTTTACAAAAAATAGTATAATTTAGTTCTACTTATCCACAATAAACCATATTATAAAACTCTTCATAAATACAAAAACCCTTACAATAATCTATACAACAAATTTCTTTTGTCAGTAAAACATCGTCTTCTTTCATTAGCTCTATTTGCTCCTCAATTTTAAGCATTAAACGTGATTCAATTGTACTTTGTTAAACCTCCTACTTCAAACTGTTTACTTCTTTCTTCAGGTTATGAATTACTTCAATAGCTCTCACTAAATTTGTCATCGTATCACTTAAAAAATTCACATCTTCTAACCTGAAAGATAATTAATAATTATTAGGCAAAAACATTAAACATATATACAAACAATTTTAACTTATATAAAAAAAAGCTTACATCATATTTGGGGCATCCGTAAAATCTTCTTCCTGGATTTTTTTTATTTCGTGAAGTTCTTATGGAGTTTTTAAACCACAATAACACACCAGATTATCATTATTTGAATTTAATGTAATGTTAGTTGAAAATGTCTCGTCCATATCTTTGGATAGTTGCTGCAAATTATATTAATACTCTTACTTTTTCTAATCAAAGGTGGAAACAACATGCCAACAATCTCAAATAGTGTATTTTTAAGGGTGGAAACAATATGTAAAATAACTCCACAAACATATCATTCATATATGCTCATATATATGCAAGAAAACCACCATCTTTTGAGGATATCACAGATCACATTTATGGAAACAATAACATACTCTTATAGATGTATCATTCATATATGGAAACAATATGATTATATAGATGACATATCATTCATATATGCTCCACAGATTCATATTTGGAAACAATATGCTCATATAGATGACATATCATTCATGTATGATCCACAGACATATCATTCATGTATGATTATTTCTTTTGTATTACTTGGTCTATCATAGGTAAACTAGTTATATAAGTGGTCCAAGAATTTCTCACCAACTATCAAATGTTAAGGGAATTGAACTACGCTCATCTTTGTTTAATCCCTAAAATTCCAAATCTAAGTAACATGAGGGATCTTAGACCTATCTCAAGTAGGGGGATCCATTATCCCATTACCTGTTCACATTTTCAATTTTTAAAATTTTCTCCAGGATGGTCCAACATAGAATAGAACATATCAGTGGATCCAAACTCACAAAAGTTATTGACTGATGCCTTAAGATTCTTCTAAAAATTGTCAAGCTTAAGGATTAGTAATTAAAAGAGCATGATCTACATCTTTTTTACTATGACAAATCCTAGTAGTTTGAGTTTTATCACTATATTACAATGGCATAAACTCCCTTTTAAATACCTTGGGTTTCAAATTACCACCAGAAAGCCTAAGTTTGAGAACTGTATGTAACATCCTGCTATCTCATGTTAAGAGTTAGTGTAACATCCCGTTATCCATGTTAAGGCAAAAATAATAAATGAGAGAAATTTCTGAGAAAGTAGGAAACACATTTCATGCTCATGTATAATATATGTCATACACATGCACATGAATAGTAAAATTGTTGCACATGAAAATAATTATACTTGCATTCATGAATAATTCCAGGTATAATTGGATTGATTTGTGTATTTTTGAGAATTATGAATGTTTTTACATTGGAAATTTTATGGGTTACTGAAATTGTAATATTTTTTAATTTTGGTGATTTTAGGATTTATTTTCAAAAATTATAGAGAATTATGGAAATGTATGGAAAATAGGAATAGGAGTT
>JAJMLV010000228.1:22113696-22125480 GCA_027123465.1 Erythroxylum coca | reverse complement strand
TTAGATTTTTGGCTCTTGAATTCAAAGTTGTAAATTGTTTTGAGAAATCATCTTTTGGAGCATGAATTACGGATTTGGTTGTTTAAAAGCATGAAAGCACGTTTTGAGTTTATTCATGACGGGTCCATTGAACTTCCGATGGTCTCCTTTCTAAACTGTTTAATTTGCATGTTTCACTTTGTTTATTTAAATTTCATGAAGCAGGTTTTCAAGTATGTTTTCCAACAGGCCCATTAATCTTCCGCGGGTCTTTTGCTTTAAATGCATAATCACCACGTTTTCCCGCCACGCTCTCACGGCCGATGTTGGGCTTCGGCAGCGGGGTCCAACACTAGGTGATCAGATTGATCAACCAGCTGACCCAGGATATATAGGAGCTAGTAGAGAGTCCTCGGTACCTCTATCTGAGGGGTTGCCTTCTACAGTTCCCGAGAGAAGGGAGAGGAGGTATGATAAGCTGCGAAAGGAGGGAGCTGTGGACTTCTATGGCAACACCGACCCTGCTGAGGCCGAAGGATGGTTAGAGAGGACGGAGAGAGTATTCAATCAGATAGACTGCGAGCCTGATAAGAGGTTTGATTATGCAGTATTATTACTGCAGGGCCCATCTTACCAGTGGTGGAAGACTATTCCAGACAGTACCACCTAACCTTGCCAATTGAAGTAGGAAGACTTTTTGAGGGTTTTCAAAGACAACTATATGCCCAAGATTTATTTAGACATGAAGATGCAAGAGTTTTTAGAATTGAAGCAGGGCAAGATGTCAGTGGTTGATTATAAGGTTCAGTTCAATAAATTGATGGGTTATGCTATTTCTCTGATCCCTACGGAGGGAGACAAGTGCAGGAGGTTTGATAATGGGCTTAATATGGAGATCAGAACAAGGTTGGCGAGGTCAGATATAGACACTTTCATTAAGTTGAGAGCTGTCTCAATTAAAATTGAACAGCTGATGAGGGAGAAACAAGCTGAGATTGGGCAAGGGTCCAGAGGGAAGAGGTATAGTGAGAGTCAGGCCAGTTCTGGCAGGGGCTATAGTAAGCGCTAGAACAAAACATTCAGATCATCAAGTGGATTCAGGCAGTCAGGAACTGGGCAGAGGGGTAGGTTTTCATATACTGATAGTGGAAGAGGTACGACTCTGAATCAGTTTCTAGGTTGTGAGCACTGTGAGAAGAGGCATAGTGGCGAGTGTTGGAGATTGACTGGAGCTTGCCTTAAATGTGGCTCCATGAACCACCAGATTAGGGATTGTCCTGCTACCTTGGGGGCTCAGTCTGCTGTCAGTGGGCGATCTAGAAGTAATACTACAGTCCAACAGAGTAGAGGTAGTGGATCTGGACAGAGAGGTAGAGGTAGAGTCAGAGGGAGAGCTGGGAGTTCTTCCATGAGGATTGAGGGGTGGGGAAACCGACCACAGTCCCAAGCCAGGGTCTATGCCATAACTAGGCAGGAGGCCCAAGACTCACCAGATGTGGTCGCAGGTGCACTTGGAAAGTCATGAACATAACCATTCAACTGCCAACTTTACTTCATTAAACTCCTTAATCTCTACTCATTTGACTCATCCCTTACAACTAATTCTCATCATTCACAAAATTCCTATCTTTACTTTTTCTATAATATCTCACTTATATATACATATATATCAACAATTCATGTTCAAAAATCATCATCTGAAGTTGATAACTTCTTCATATATACTAAATTCCAACTCAACATCATCCATACGCAATTCATAATTCATTTACAACAAAATAGGAGTTTACAAAAATACAAATTACAAAAGATGCTAAACCCAATAATTCTCGGTATGCATCTAAAGTCTTGTTTTTACAAAATCTAACTTAATATACAGAAACATTGAAAAAATAGAATGATGCCTCGACTCTTGGTTACTCGATCTCATTTTCTTCACCTTAAGATGGGACGAAAAGGTGGTAAGCTGAAAAGCTCGTGGGTAACAATTTTATAACCAGTAACAAGCAAAACCCTTGAAATACTTATTTTCATTGTGACAAAAATTCACAATGAATCACAAAGCACATATTTCTCAAATTCTTAACCAAATTATCAATAATGCAAATCAGGTATGCATCCATCTTGTCAACATACCATGAGCACATAAACACATCAAAATAGTTTGGAAGGTCCATAACAGAACGAACTAACCAATTTCTATGAAATGAGCCTGTGTAGTCATGAACAGAACGAACTAACACAATCTCACACAGTGTTTTTGTGTAGATCGTAACATAAGAGAGTCCATGAAGGAGCTCCATGCCACTAGCAGGCAGGCGGGAGAAAACATTAATGGCTTATTACTTAATTATAAAACCGTATCCCACTTGATTTCCTTGCTTAAAACTTTGCTCGCAAATGCCTCTACTCTTGCTCCTCTTGCCTCCTTTGATTTCCTTTTATCAAAGACAAAATTTTCATTCAATAGGGATTCAAATTGGAGAACTGACAAGACATATTCACTAAAATTGATCCTAGAGTTCTTAAACCCATACATTTATTAAGCTTTATGAACCAAAACCCTTTCAAAAATTTAAAAGATTAAAATCAAACGTACCTTGAATCTTCACCAAATAGTGAGATTGTTGGCTCTAATGGAAGCTTTAATCCTGCTTTTCCTTTTTCTCTTATTGAACAACTTCAAAATCACTCTTTAATAGTAAGAAAAATCAAAACCTAGTTTAGCTTTCTTTCTCTCTTTTCTTTTCTCTCCAATGACACTCTCTCCCTCTTCTCCCTTCTAATTTTCATTTTTTGGCTTTTTGACATGTAAGCTCACCTTTCATCTTCTCCTTTTTACCCTTAATGAGCCCATAAAGCCCATTTTACCCTTCCTTATAAGCTGAGATTTTTTTAACCTTAAGTGGTCTTCCAAAAATGCCCTTTATGCAATCTTACTATCTTAACACTTTAATTCAATTAACCTAAGTCATATAATCTTACTAACATTAACATAATAATATCTCTAAAATTAATTCATCAAGACCTTATAATTCATTTAAATCATGCTTAACTAGAGAAAAAATCTGGGGGCCAACAATTATCACCTTGATAATAATCATAAGAGATGTGATTTTAAAGTGGATTTGGAAAAAGCCTATGATTCAATCCAATGGGATTTTCTTTTGCATGTTCTTATAGCTGTAGGATTTCCTCCAAAGTTTATCAAATAGGTTGAAGAGTGTATTACCTCTCCGTTTTACTCTATCCAAATTAATGGATCTCCTATAATTTTTGTGTGTGGTAGATCTGGCTTAAGACAAGGTGATCCTCTCTCCCCGTATCTCTTTATTATCTGTATGGAAGTACTCTTTAGGAGTCTGAATGTTTCAGTTTCAGATAGTGCTTCTTTTAAATTTCACTAGAGATGTAAAGCTCTTAACCTTTCCCATCTTTTGTTTGTTGATGATCTTTTATTATTTTTTCATGCTAATTAAACTTCGGTGAATACTTTGCTTAATTGTTTGTGCACTTTTTCAAAATTTTCTGGTATGAACATGAACTTCAATAAGTGCCAGTTCTTTTTGTCTCATGGTCTAGATCATTTGGTCCATTAGTTAGAAACAATTTCGAGTCTCAAATGAGGTTATCTCCCTATGAAGTATTTAGGAGTTCCTTTATTAACAAGTAGGTTGTCTAGGACATATTGTTTTCCATTCTTGGATAGAAATGATTTAAGGGTTAATAAATGGACCCATAAAACATTGTCCTATGTGGGTATACTGTAGTTAGTTATCTCAGTTCTCTCTTCATTAGGTCTTTTGGTCTAGTCAATTCATTCTTCCCTCCTCCATCATTAAAGAAATAGAGTCTAAACTCAGGAATTTTTTATGGTCAGGGAATTTGGAGTTTAAAGCTTATACAAAAGTTAAATGGAAGGACCTTTGTAGATCTAAAAAAGAGGGTGGCTTAGGGATTAAACATTTGTCAACCTAGAACAATGTTTTGTTAGGAAATAGAATCTGGGTTCTTTCTAATGATAGAGAAGCCTTGTGGGTTAAATGGGTACATTCCATTATTCTTAGAAGGAAAAATTTCTGGAGAGTCTTACCAAATAGTAATAGTTCTATGAGTTAGAGAAAGCTTCTTCATCTTAGAGATCTCATTAGGAATCATTTCAGATTTAGATTAAGAAATGGGAATTCTACTATCTTATGGCAGGATCCTTGGCATCCTAGAGGTATCCTAAAGGATCTATCAACTCCTAGAGCGATCAGTGCTTTAGAACTCCCGATAAATACAAAAATAGCTGATGTTGTTAGAGATAATGGACGGAGCTGCAAGAGGCCACAATTGAGACCATCCGTATGCTAGAGCCGCTAATGTATCTTCTAGATTGTTCCTAACCTGATAAATTGGAATGGATTGTTAACCATTCAAAAACATACACAAATGTTTCAGCTTACAATGTTATCAGACCTTCTCTTCATAGTGTGCCTTAGCCTAAACTAGTGTGGCATAAAGGTTCAAGCCCCAGGCACTCTTTCATCCTGTGGTTAGCTTTTCTTGAAAAACTAAAAACAAGAGATACACTCATTTATACTTTTTTTCCCAATCATTGCTCTCTATACTACTTGGATAATGAGTCTGTCAACCATCTCTTCTTTGAATGTCCAGTCTCTAAATCAATTTGGTTACACTACCTCAACCACTTCTAGATAAACATTCCTTACTTGTTAATACTCCAATCCATTCTAACCTGGTTCAATCAGATTCAAAGCTTTAGAAATTTTGATCCCAACATCTTTATCATCCTACTTTTTATTGTGTTGTACAACTTATGGATAGAAAGGAACCACAGAGTCTTTAGAGACAGTTATGGAATTTGGAAGCATTATCACAAGAGTGATCTTCCAAGTTATGGAACAACTCTGTGCAAACACTGAGAGAACGTAAATTGTGGTTTTTTTTTTCTTTTGTCTAATGAAAATTGCAAGTTGGTTTAAGGGTAAAAGAGCTTGAGTAAAGAGGTTTCAACACTCTCTGCTAGTCATAGTCATCAGGAAAATGTACATAATTTTTGGATTTATTTGGTTGAGTTGTTGTATGAGTAAGTTGATACTCCTAGAAGTATTTTCAAATGCCTCATGAGAAGAATGGGGTATAGATAAGTTGTTGGCATGAACCAGAAGGATAGATTGTACTTCTGTATTTTGCAAAGGCTGTTTCCTTTTAGGTAGAAGCTGACTTTAGTGAAGGTTGGGTTCAAACAAATGTTATTAGAAATCATGGAAAGGAGATGTTACAAGAGTGCAGTAAATAAAATGATAAGTTCATAAAAGGAAATATACTCAATCCTGCATATGAGAATTGTCAATACTAACATGTTTTGTATATGGACTTGAATAGTTTCATTTTATATGTAATGCACTATGGAGCATATATTTATTTTAGATTGCTACTTTCAGCTAGGATATTTAGGGTGGGTTGATTTTGTTCTGGTTAGGTATGAGACCTTTTAGATAATCTCCACCTATGTACATTTACCCTTCATTCTTAATTAATTATATAATTGATTTATCAAAAAAAATATTGATGATCTTATTACTGGTAGTTAAGATTTTTAGATGTTATCAGCCTCTCTCAAGCTCATGATGACATGTAATCGTGAGCTGGTCATGAAGTTGCTAAAATGTGAGCTTTGTCATAATATCAGTAATATGATTTACAGAGGCGATTGAGAGTGCTATAATGGCAAACAAGTCTCATACAAAGTGAAAGTCAATTTCAATATACTTTATACGCGCACGAGTAATTAAATCAGAGGCAAGGAAGGCGACTCCAAAATTGTTACCCCAAAGAATCAATATAAGGCAGGATAAACCAATTTTGCCAAGGTGAGATGTCATCAAAACAGAGTTCAGTAGCGTGAGAGGAATACTTCTGTATTCAACTTCAATACGAGATCTGCCAATAGTAGGCTATTTCTTAACTCTCCAAGAGATTATATTAAGTCAAGAAAGATGCAGTAGCCCAAAATAGAATGAGGATCATTAGGATATCAAGCCCAATTAGCATTACAATATGCATTTAAGGTAAGAGAGGATGATTTTGAGAAATTGATTTTATGAGAGGGTGTGGAGTGAAGATATTATAAAATCCGTCTAACTGTAATCTAGTGATTATTAATAGGGAAATGTAAGAATTGAGAAACTTTATTGACAAAAAATTGAATATCAAGACGAGTGACAAAAAGATATTGAAGAGCATCAATAGTACCATGATACTCTGTAGGATCAAAAAGTGGGTGTCTATGATTTTTAGATAGAGGAAGGGATGGACTAATAGGAGTGTGAACATGTTTAGAATTTTTGGACTATATCGAAAAAGGAAATCTTTGGTGTAAGAGGATTGATTGAGAAGAAGAACATCAAAGGTAGTTGTGGCTTCAACACCAAGAAAGTGATGGAGTGGACCTAAGTCTTTAATGGAGAAAGTGATGTGCAGATTATGGATAAGGGAAGAAATAAAGGACAGTGAAGAACCTATAACTGAGATATCATCCATATAAAGTATCATAAAGGTGTTACGAGATGTAGTTTTATGAATAAACATGAAATATATGAACATGAGGATGTGAAGTTGAGATTAAGAAGTTCTTGACTCAAGCGATGAAACCAAACTCTAGGAGATTGTTCAAACCATATTGTTCTTTATGTAGACGACAAACATGATGTGGAAATTGAGGGTTCGTAAAGCTAAGAGGTTGAGACATAAAAACTTATTCTTCAAGATGATTATGAAGGCAAGCATTGTCAACATCAAGTTGGTGAATAAATCAATTTTGAGAGAGGACAAGGGTAAGAATAATAAATAATAGTAGCATTGACAACAAGATTAAATGTGTATGTAATCAATCCCCGAAGCTTGATGATATCCTTTAGTAAGAAGTCAAGCTTTATAATGGTGAATGGATCCATTAGATTTCATTTTGTACGAAGCACCCATTTATAACCAATGATGTTAGTATTGGGTGGATAAGGAACAAGAGTCCAAGTATGATTATAATGTAGAGTTGTGAACTCATCAAGCATAGCCTAGTGTTAATGAGGAAATTTGTTAGCTTAAGTGAAATATGTGGGATTAGGGGTAAAAGTAGTAAATGTGGAGTAAGTCATATCTCATAGGAGGAATAAGGAATATAGGCGCGATCACGAGTACATGTGATCATTGGATGATACGAGGATAAAGGTTGTTGAGGAAGAGGTAAAGTGTTAGCAAAAAGAAGGTTAAAGGGTAAATGTATGGAAATAAGGGATGATGAAGAAGTTGAAGAGGTTAAGGGAGGAGAGGTGGCATAGAAGAAGTTAAGTTTATGGAAATTAACATGTCAAGAAATGTAGAATTTAGAGGTTTTAAGGTTAAAGCGGCGATGCCCTTTATACTTGGAGTAGTAGCTAAGGAAAATACATAGAGTAGACTGAGATGTGAGTTTGTCTATACAAGTAGATCCTAAAAAAGTAAAATAAGTGTATCCAAAAACTCATAGATGGAGAGATTAGGTGGGATATTGAAAAGTGTTTCATGAGGAGACTTGTAATGAATGACTAGGGTAGTTAATAAGTTGATGAGATAGATATTAGTTGAAAATGATTTAAAACAAAAAAACTTATGAAGAAAAGCATGGAGAAAAAGAGTAAGGTGTGTTTCAATAATGTGAGGATTTTTCATTCAGCAAGATCATTTTGTTGTGGAGTATAAGGGCAAGAAATATGAAAAGTTATGCCATTGGAGTTCAAGTATTGGGAAAAGGTACCTTTATTAAGTTCAGGAGCTACATTGTGTTTGAATGTTTCAATAATGGTGGAGAAAAGATTTATAGTGATGGTTTTGAAGGTTTGAAAGGTGGATAGAGCGTGAGCTTTGTTAATTAAGGAGAAAACCCATATATAACGACTAAAATCTTCAACAAAAATGATCAAGTAATGATAACTAGAGAATGAATAAGAGGAGAAGGGTCCTTAAATATCGTAAAGACTTAGTGGAAGTACGAGAGGATGATGAAAATGAAAGATGAACACTTTTACTTTAAAAACACAATTTATAAGGATGTATGACATTAGTCTAAAAAGGTAAAGAACTAGACATCTTAAAAAGTGTAGATTAACAAGAATGAAAAAGTCATTCATGCTAAAAATCAAATAACACTAGATTGAATTTGAATGAAACTAAAATTTTGGAGTGAAAAGGAATCTTTATAGGATAGAGATTATTATGGATGAAAACCGCTAGAAGTGGTATATCAGTTTGTAGGTCCTTCACAATATAACCAAAAGGACTAAACTCAATAAGATATGAGTTATCATTAACAAATTTTGTCAGTATGTCGTGACCCGACCCGGAGACCGGATCCCGATTTGCTTATAACTTAACACTCTTGCTCTGGCTTAATTTCCACATCCATTGGACCCATTTCCAAAGCCTAATTTCCGGAGTCTTAAAGCCTTGTGCTTATTTCCTTACAGGGTCCTAAGCTGTAACTCCGCTTTCGTGGCGAGCGCACACTATTTAAACATCAAAACCATAAGTTGACTTCTTCATATAAGTTATAGCTCTATGCCTCAAGATCGTTTCGCAACAAGAATCACCTTAAACGGAGTTATATAACTCAAGATATGCTCCAAAAACCTAAAGGGGTTCATACCCGAAACATGCTCTCTTAACTGACCCCTCACTTGCTTTAATGCCAACTTCCTCAATTTAACTCCAAATGATACCAAATTTTATACGGAGAAAGATAAATGTCTTATAAATCCAATGGTTCAAGCCTCACCTCAATTGGAGGTCGGACGAAAGAGTTATGACACGACAAACTCAACGTGTTCATGTTCTGATTTCTATCGGACATGTTTTGGCGCAAATGCCATAACTTTCACCTACTGGTTTTTAAAAAATGCTCTTCTCAAAAAAGTTCTACCGACAAAAATTATACTGATAAAAGCTCAATCAAACAGCCTAAGTGAAAAAACTAAAAGGTTTAGGAGAAGAAGAAAAAAGGTTTTCATAATTGGAGTGTGCTACATAGTAATTAGTAAGATTTACAATTAGACGATATATTGTCAATAAAATGTTGAAAGTGATAGAGAAATTTCAATTGACTGTAAATAGTCGGAAAAAAAAAACTTGAAGATAAAGAATATAACTAGGAGCACTACTTCTGCGCATCCATCATCAGATTTGATGACTAAACAGATCATAAACATATCTTGTTTTATGTTCTCTTCCTTTTTTCAATAAATTCTTCACCAGTTCTTTCCTATTTGTTGGCTAACGTGCTAAAATTGTTACATTAAAAACTCATGTAGTTGAAAAGTTCAAAGAATTTAAGATTCAAATTACTAGGTAAACGGAGAAAAAGGTTGGTTATCTTTCAGTTGCTTGATCTGTAACTAAGTAAAGAAAATTTTGGATCAACTCAATCTCAAGGAAAAGGAACCAAGCCTAATACCAGTATTTTGAAACTCGAACCGATCATCGAAACGGTGGTCTTATTAGTTACCGGTTTGACCGGTTCAACCGGTTTAACTATCGATCAAATTGGTGTGACGTCATAATTATGCAATAATTATATTTAATTATATATAATATTAAAAATATTTAAAAAATAAAAATAAAATAAAAAATTTATTAAACTAGTGATCGGACCGGTCAATTGACCGGTTTTGACCAATTCTCACTAGTTCAATTAAGAATTGACTTTTTAGGGTGAACCGGATCGGATAGCCGATCAATCACTGGTCGAACCGATCAAACCGATCAGTCCAGTCCGATTTTCAGAACAGAGCCTAATATTCTTTGAAAGAGCAGAGAGGAGGAACATTTTGTAAGAGGCAAGGGCAGTTGGAACATACGTCCGTCTCTCAGTTGCTAATGGAATCAAATGCTCCGACATTATTATCCAGCAATCTAAGTCTCTGAGAAATCAAAGATGATCCAGATGTATCAATTCTCTAGAAAATACACAATCAATCAAGTGTGAGAAATTGCCAAATAGCTCAACCTCATAAATTATCTTTCCCACGAAATTACCTAGACTATGCAATACAAAATTAGAACAACTTAACTGTTAAGAGAAACAAAAAAAGTGAATCATTGGAAAGATCTACAGTTCCAAACCTAATACAATTGTCACTCACTTCATGAAAACCAAACCACCACATGGCTTAAGATTCCGAAGTTCAAAATTCCTTTCACAATTTAAACTTTCCTATTGGACAAATGCAACTAATTCCGAAACTATCAGCATAGGTCAACTTAAAGAAGAATGTAGTGGGTCTTGGATTTAGTGGCAACAACTTCATGGCATTCAGTACCAACCTCGCATTCCTAGACTTTGAATACGAAAGAAACACATTTGATTGTTTTTAATCCACATACATATTTTGACACCATCTACAGTTATTTACAATCAAGAGGTAAATATAACGAGGAAAAGCATTCAAATGATTCATGTAAATGTTGAGAAATCGGGTTGGGATTTGATCCAAACTGTAGCGAAATAATCACGAAACATTTTCGTGACTTTTGATTTCTTGAAATTCAAGATCTATTTAATTTTATAAAATGATTAATACGAATCAAAATAAAACGGAAATTTAATTCATACCTTATTTCGAAGCTTAATCTTTATCTTGATGCATCCCTCGGACTGTTTCCAAAGTTGATTTGTTTCAACCATCGTAGCCGTACAAGTGTCTGACCTCTAATGGTATCTACAGAACAAGTTGAGAAAACTCTGTAACTTTTATAGAGAGAGTTAAGCATGAAGTGCTAGCTCCATAGAGCTCAAGCATATTTATAATAAGCTTCGGATGTTTTAGTAGTTTAATTAAAATTAAATGCCAATTTTAATTAAACTACTAAAACATCCAAAGCTTATTATAAATAGGCTTGAGCTCTATGAAGCTTTTAATTAAAATTACAAATATTTCTAATTAAATACAAATTATTTCCAAATAAGATTCAATATCTTATATTGATCTTTATTTGTTAAATATCTCATATTTAGTTATAAAATTTCTAAAACTTTATAATCAAGTCTAACTTGATTAAATCAACTTTGCTCTCTCCAATCCATTCTATATGTGAGACCTATTAGGTTCCTAAATATGTTGGCAATGATTATAAATTATAAATTATAATTATAATTCATAATTAGAATTAGATAAATTAAAACTTTTTTTAATTTATCTTTAATTCTCCAATTAAACAATTTGTAATCATAGATCAAGATTGGCGTCTAGCAACACATCATAACCACTCAAATATTTAGGAATGTCAAAGTCGTTTTGACTAACCTTTCCGTGCATGATTTTTTCGTATAATTCAATCATTTCATCAACCAATGTTTCAATTAGACATAGAGCATAGAATTAATGTCTATTCTATTTTGAGTTCAATTATATTAGTTCTCCGCCATTAGCTATTGATTCAATTAATGATATTTGTAAATCATTTACAAAATATCATTCCACCTTGGCCAAGGATTTCCTGAATCAATATTAATCAAGAACAAGAAAACATTCTCCCTAATTACTTTAGGGTGATGAATCTTATCTTGATCACTCAACTATCTCCATATAGTTCATGTTACATCCAATGACTACCGTTTAAACAACCTTTGATAAAATAAATCACAAGTAGTATGAAAACATAGCAATCCTCATACAAGATAACTTTGATGACTTCAAGTCAAAGGATCACTTATACAATCATCACAATGAGAATTCCATAGACATACAAGTAATGTTCCAAATGGATTTC
>JAJMLV010000228.1:21986717-22005644 GCA_027123465.1 Erythroxylum coca | reverse complement strand
GCGGGACAGAATGATGGACTTTCGTTATCTTTGGATCAAATGTTTGTTTTTCAAAACTTAGTCGACTATACAGTTGCATGGCTTAACCAGGTTTTTAAATTATTTTTAAACTAGAGTCTACTGCAGTTAATGATAGTCCAAAGGGGAGATTGTTAGACATTTTTACCCTTAGGGGCGATTTTGTCAATGTCTCTTAAAGTTGGACTAACATTAATTACAATTTTGGTTTTTAAATAAATTATCGGTTCAGTTACGCCATTTAATCATGATAAAGATAATAAAGTGGCCCAATAAATGATCTAAATTAATGAGTCGAAGTTCGGGTAAAAAATGGGTCCCGATCAGTGTGGACCGGGTCTATATCGACTTTGTGATGGGGAAGCCCGATATGGAAGCTATATAAAGGTTAGGTTACCTGCAATTGCTCAAGAGAATGTTCACGAGCATAAGGTTCCTGACTCGTTAAGGACGTTCGGAACTTTGAGGAAACTGTAGAAAGACCTAGCCCGTGAGTCGTTGAGTGCTTTCCATTAAAGACCCCGGGAGATTCGGAGACGTTTGGAGCTCGAAATCGACATCGGAATCAGAGATGAAACCGAATCTAAGTATTCCACATTACCTTCGTTTTTTATCCTTTCACGTGATCCTGAGGTACGTAATAAGGTCCCCTCTACGTACTAACAGTGACTACAATGAGTTAGCTTGAGCTCATAGGCTAGTGTGAGGCTTATTTAAAAAGTAACCTTTTAAGTACAATGACATTTTGAAATGATCCATTTATGAGTTAAGCTCAGGTTTAAACTAGGATAAGGCTTATTTAACAAGTAATCTTTTAAGTACAATGACATTTTCAAATGGTCCATTTATGAGTTAAGCTCATGTTTAAACTTTTTAGACGCTCAACTCTTCTAACCAAATAATCTCATTTTGGTTATAAAAATTAAGCTTTAAGTTTTTTAGTTAATAAGAAAGAAAAAAACATCGTATAGATCGCAATGTCAAACCCATCGCATTCAATTCCACTAAAACAAGTTTAAGTTGGAGCTTTCATGCTACAATGGCTAGTCAGAAACTTAATTGCTTAGTCATTTATCTCTAAACTTATTTACGACACCTTAAGAGGGTGGAACTCCAACCCTAATCTAGAAAAGTTCGAATTGTAGGATTGGATTTTGGATTTTGGATTTTAGATTTCCATTTTGGTCAAACAAGAGTTTTATTCTATATATGAAACGTTGCCGTTTTGGAGAATTTGTTATCTAGGTGTTAGGTTTCATTTTGATTGATGAGTGAGTCTTTTGTCTTTTCAAATTTTGCATTCCTGTCTAATTCCTGTCTATCTTTCATCAATATTTTTTTAAATTTCTAAAAAAAGAGTTTGTGAATAAACTTAAATTATCATGGCATAACAAAAAGAGAATATGGTTTTGTCGTCTTACGTTACGTATGTGCTTGGAGAGGTTAAAATAAAATATGTTCCCAAAAAAAAAAAAGGTGTGAGACGAACAGACATTCATCGTTGTAATTACTAATTAATGGTACTGATACTTTGGGAGTTTGGGTTTATCCTATAACAGCCAACTAGTGAAAGGCAGGCCAAGAACTGACACTCTCTCTTTTTTGTGCTCTTTGAAGTTGTTCTGGGGTTTAAGGTAAAAGTTTTATCGATTTCCACTTCCACTCTCCTTTACCTTTCCCTGCTCTTCCTGCTACGTGTTGCAACTTCAGTATATGCTAGCAAGATTCTATCTTTTTTGGGTAAAGCTGCTGACTTTAGCTTTTCATTTTGCTTGGTGTTGTTTCCTGAATTTGGATTTGCTTAATTTCATTCTGCTGTAGGACTTTGTTTGGTGTTTGCTTCATATTCTAGAGACTACTTCTTTTTAAGACCCTAGTGATTTTTGCCCTTAAAAGTTTCATTTGCAGTTATTTCAAGTGGAGACACATTTGTATTCAATTCCATTTTTTTTTCCAGCTTATGCGCTTTCTCTATCCAGAATGGTAAAAAGGAAATCTTTACCTCATGCTTTCTGGATATTTCTTGCAGTTCAACATTGTGATGCACTAATGGCATTACAACATACTTTAAGGTTACAGAATTTGTTCTCACCCATAAAAGAGCACAAGTACGGAGGTTTGCCTCCATTTGCTGGTATTAGTTGTCATACGGAAACTAGAAGAATCGACACTGATGTTTCCTGCTCTTGTTCCTGTATCTCGTCGCGTTTTCTGAAAGCTCCCTTGCAGGTATGCTCCTAAATCTGGAATTCTTTCCCGATTAGTGTTGAAAATAGAATGAGTACAAGTTATAAGCTTCGTTTTGGATAACTTTTGCTCATGGAAACTTGGCTGTCTGAAAAGCTGCAAGGTAGTGCTCCTAGAAGTAGCAGAACAAGAGCTTCTAAAACTGTGCAAAACCAAAAGTCTGATGATGGGAAGAGAAGGCAATATGAAGATTCTAGTGACAGTGACGATGATGGTGACAATTATTCAGCAAAGAAAGACAATAAGAATGATCCAAATTATATAGATCTAGAAGAGAGGCGTGAGTGGAGAAGGGCAATCAGAGATGTACTGAAAAAGCATCCTGATCCTGAGGAGGAACTTGATCCTGAAGAAAAAAAGATAAAGATGCAGAAGCTTCTTGAAGATTACCCACTTGTCGTTGAAGAAGATGATCCTGATTGGCCTGAAGATGCTGATGGATGGGGATTTAACTTGGGTCAATTCTTTGACAAGATCACCATCAAGAATAACAAGAAGGATGATGATGAGAACTATGATAGTGAGAATGAAATGGTGTGGCAAGATGATAACTACATTCGTCCAATCAAAGACATTAAGACTGCTGAGTGGGAGGAGGCTGTGTTTAAAGACATTAGTCCGTTAATCATCTTAGTGCATAATCGCTACAGAAGGTTTTCTCTTTATTCTTTTTGTTTGCTGCTTTCTCTTAGTTCCTTCTTACTTTAGCTAGTAGTATCAGTGCTTTAAATTTCAATATGTCCAATCAAAGTCGTTGTGGTCATATCATCTAGTTTGCACCTGTATTGTCATTTTTATCTTCTGATCAGTCATGGGATTTTAGTATCCTCAGTCTGGCATTCCCATATATTACCTGAACTTTGATGACTGACCTTAAATGAAACATTACTTGATACTTTATTTGGAACTTGGACAACTAGCTCCACTTTCTGTTCCTTTAAAAATTCATATCTAGAAGATGAAAATTATCATTGAAGATCTACCTTGCGAAATAAGTCTTTATCTAGACTGTCTGCAATTATTTCATTCAACAATTAACGTGCCATTAATGTTCTACCGCTATTTTTTCTCCGATCAGACCGAAGGAAAATGAGAAAATTCGAGATGAGCTGGAGAAGGCTGTGCATATTATTTGGAATTGCAGACTTCCTTCACCAAGAGTGAGTAGCATTTTGAATTTTCTCTTGTGCCTTACCATCCCTTATTAGTGACTTCTGCTCGTGGATAATCATCTTCCATCTCATACAGTGTGTTGCTGTTGACGCTGTAATGGAGACTGATTTGGTCTCTGCTTTGAAGGTTTCTGTCTTCCCAGAAATTATTTTCACTAAAGCAGGGAAGATCTTGTACCGTGATAAAGGTAATTTAAAACAAACAACGATTTGTCAATTTCATAACTCAGCTCTCTTATCTGATATCAGTAACTTTTCTAAATTTTTTGTCGTTGTTGTGGTACAGCTGTTCGAACTGCAGATGAATTTTCAAAAATAATGGCATATTTCTATTATGGAGCATTTAAGCCACCTTGTTTGAATGACATTGAAGATGGCCAGGAGGAAGAGTTGATCCCATCTGTTCCCATCAACAGTAACTGATGCAAAAGTTATATGTACGAAAATACTTGAATGAACGAAAATTTGCATGAACAATGTAGTCTATGTATACTTTATGTGGCATTTCCTTTTGTATCTACTCAGAACTTGAGAAGGCTGTATGCTACTGTTCATGTAACCTTGAGTATCCTAATATTGATTCAAAATTACCATTATGTTGAGAAGTGTGGTGTGCTCTTATGGAGCTATTCCTTCAACTGAACCTAGGTAAACTTAATTCTTTGTGTTTCCATGATCTCAAGCAAGCTAAGCTCAATCATGCTATGTAACATCCTGACTTGGGTTGGGTATAAACTATAAACATCTTGATGCACGAGCAAAGAAAAGGAACTTGAGCCAATTGAAGAACCTTGAAATTCTACTTCAAGGTTGTATAAATTCCAACTTAAAAACTGACACTTAGAAGAAACATTACACTTGGAAATATTCTTAATCTTGAATGAGATGTAATTATAATAAATATTCAAATGTGTAACTCTTGAAGAAATTAGTTATTGTGAACACCACAGCAGCAGAAAGCATTGTGGTAATGGAATCTGAATGCAAAGAGTTGGTTTGTGCTAGAGCCATCAAACTTGCAGTCAGCTACACCAACGGTTCTCTTTGTCATCTTCTCTCCAAAAACTGTGAGACATTTCCCTGAGCTACGAGACACCCAGAACCGGAATTCTCTGTGGTTTAGTTTCTTTGGTGGATTGACTGATTTCCAATCAGCCTCAGCTAAGTTTTCTAATGACTTCAACGACCGAAGGCTAACCTTGCTATGCTTGTCTACAGTTAGATAGCTTTCTCCACCTGAGCACCGGTCCATGTAGTCACTAAACCTGCAACAGAAAACTCATAAACTTCTTCGTGATGATCTCGTGTTCAAGATGAGAACGGTTTAAAATGTCAGGGTCTAGAATGGAGAATGCAGCGTTTACGGTTTACCTGTGATAGCCAGAAGCTGAACCGGAGGTGGATTTCCAACCATAATAGGAATTATAATCGGCAGAGGTGCCGCCTTTGATATTGGGAACCGAGTAAACACCCCTATCATCTGCATCCACAAAATCAGATTGCAAGGCACCAGCAATTAGATTGTCATCAAAAGCTGTCATGTGAGGGTAGGCTTCAGTGGCAGGACATGAATGTGACTCACAGTTGGAGCATTGACCACAAAGTTTATTACTGTTCAAACCCTCAACTACAAGATGAATCATTGCAAGAACAACTAGGATGAGAGGAAGGTAGAATCTGTCCATGTTTTACAATGAATCAGTTCCTGGTATTTCAGTGCAGGCCTTTCTTATTTGCTAAGCCAAGATCAGGCGGAGCTATATATAGAACAAGAGATCACGTCAGGTCAGGAGACCATCTGAACATACGGTTTCGTTAGGCAATGGTGCTATTTGGATTCTGAGGTGATTCTTGGTTTTATCAGCTTCTACTATGTACCTTGGATGTACTGAAGGGGCATTTCTGGGATATCTTCACTATGCAATTCTCTCTGATGTGATGCAATCTATAAACCTTTTCAGCTTTTGGGAAGAAAAGAAAACATGTTACTATATATGCTTTGGATGATAACGAGAGTAAGCTCGTCTTGTATTATAGCTTAGAACCATCGCAAGAGGTTTGTGGAATATGCAACATTATGATCTTTTCATTTGAGTCAGCTCAGCATCTTTTGTACTTCAAACGGAAAATCTTCATTTTATCTGTGTTTTCCATCCTAATTACCTATCACTTTCTGTATATCCAAACAGTGAAGAAAGAGTAGAGGTGTGTGTCTCTTGACCACGAGCCAATATTCACATTGTTTCATTGTTTTCATGGTGTTGACAATTTCGTTCTTTGAAAGAAACTATGCTTAAAACATTTATTTCTTACCTGGAATGAGTTCACCTTTAGACCCGATTTGTTCTAAGTTGTCGTATGCAAATTGTCCAAAGTGAAAACTACAATTTTTAAGTCCTGTAAAACAGACTGTTAAAAGTTGCAGACCCCAACACAGGATTTAATGTTGACAATGACGATGATACCGAACCAATGGCCTCCAAATTATTATTTTTTGGCTTCTCTTACAACTTGAGAGATGGCTTGAGGGCTGCACGTTCTGCATAAACCAAACTACGCAAAGTAGGATCCTATATCTCTAAACTGGTTCAACCATTAAAGCATGAAAAATGGAAGGCCCGCATGTCTGCCATATTCCTTCCTAAAGATTCAACTAACCCCCCATTGCAGACATATAATACTCAAAGCAGCTAAATAGAGCTGAAGTTAGTAAGTGAGGAATGCTATTAATGCTCGAATCTCAATGAAACAAAACTGTATATACTCAAAAACTCTATCCTCTTACAGTGCTTTTACTGTCAAATACTACTTAATAAGAGCAAATTACATGCTAAGTTCGGCTTCTAAATCACAAATTGATAAGAATTGACACTTGAGATAGCATCTTCTTTGATGATAGCTTTAACGTTGTCACACAGACTACAGTTTCAGACTTAATTTCTATCAACAAATTTGGCACCATGTATAGACTATATACTATGCTAACTAATGTTATTTTATTTCTTAGCTTGTAGCATGATATATCAACATGAGATTGATTCCAAGATAATGTTGGAAATATTGATTCAAAGTTAAAATTGAAATTTTTGTTTAAAGATAAGATATTTGTTAAAAGATAAAATTTTATCTATCAAGATAGAGTTATTATCTTGTTAGAATTTAAACTTTTGAATTTGATTTGTTTTATCTAGATATTAGCTAAGGTTGTTATTTCATTCTCTATATATTTAAACTTTTATGTCGTAGAACCAATCAATAAATTGACTCTTATTTTATCTCTTTTCTATTCTACTTTATTTGAGATAGTTTCTCATTCTCAAAATTCCAAACATAATCAGTCAAATTCAGCATCATCAAGAAATACACCGTAAGAGTTTCGGATGTCCGCATACTCCCTATAGTAAGAAAAAAGTAGCAATTCTCGTCTTTGTAATTCTAACAACAGTATCATTAATCCTAGTGTGCAACAGATGTTCGGAAGTTCCCAAGCATCTTCTCATATGAGCTATTTAGTTGTCTTCTACTCGTTTGCTTCATCTTCTATCTGGAAAAGAAAACAAAAAACATCGTTATATGATCGACATGCTTGGCACAAATTGTGATTCGATCTTAATAACTGCAAAAATTCTAAACCACATGGTTGATAAGCTGGACTAATTGAAGCACGTAGTTGTGGTTGATGGCCCAGTGTTAATTTTAGACATACCATGAAATCATTGTTGCGGACTGCTATCCAGTAGAAAGCTTCTGAGCCACTCACAGTAGCTTTCGACATTGCCTGGATTTGGTTCAGGGGACAATCCTCTGATATCAGTACCTTCTTCCTCTAGAATATTCAATAGACCGTTACTGTCTGAGTGTGAATGATTTTGATTTGGCAGAGAGGCCAAAGGGTAATTTGGCTCTTGATTTCCATCAGAGATGTTTACGCGAACCTGGCCTACAGGAATCATATTGATTGCGGGAGGATTTATAATAGCATTCTCAATCAGTTCGTGGTTTCCGTAACTGAAGTCCATCCGACTGTTGTATGCATTCGGTGCATGGACGGTGGTAGAATTTGACAGAGCCATAGCACACATCTCTTGATTCTCAGCGATGGTGTATGCTGACAAGTTTCCTGTATTCTGCACTTCACCTGAAGTATGATTTAGAACTGATGCATAATCTGACTCTTGGTTGCTATAACTGAAGTTTATCGAAAATAAATCAGCATTCAAGACATTTCCCACCGTAGGCTTTGGAACTGCTCTGAATCCTGGCGCCTGCATCCCGTCAGTGAACTCCGTCCGGAAATCATTTGTATTCTGGAAACTGCTTGACGCAGAATTTGGGAATTCCATATTATCCAGGCCATGGTTTTTGTTTGTAGAGTTAATCAAATAGTTGTCTAAGGTGTTCATGTTTCCTGTTGCAGGACTTGCAATTGTCATGCCATTCATCTCTTGGCATCTGTCATTGAAATTTGTAGAACGCGTGATGTTGTCACGAGCCATGCCTGAAGTATAATCTAGAATTGATCCAACACCAGAGAAATGTCCTGGGCATTCGTACGTACCGGATGAAGTAGGTTTGAAGATTCCAACAGCATCTGGCTCTTCAATCCCCATCCTGATACCTGACAGAAAGTTGGATGAATTGAGCTCATTGTTTGAGTTTTCCATAAAATCAAGAGACTGGTTATTATCGTCTGAGAAGTCAATACAGAACTTGTCTGCAGAGGCAACATTTGAAGGAGGATTCAGAATAGACGAAGCACCCAGATTCTGTTTCCGGTTCAAGAACCCTGAGAGAACCTTGTCCGAATTATGAGCATTTCTTGAATAAGGACTCAAATTGGCCATATCATCTGGCCTTTGGTTCGAATTGTTGAAGCTTGTAGCAATTTTGACTGCATTAATAACATCGTCTAATGTGAATTGTACTGAGGAAGAATTTTGGTCTTGTAACTTTCTTGTTGATGCCTCTTGACCATGTTTGTCTCTTAGTGAGCTATAGACTGCAGGCAGATTTTGAGTTACAAAGTTCTCTGATCCCTGTGAGAACTGAAATGCATCTCCTGAAATTAGGGGAAAATCAATAGATTATTATAGGTTAATCCATCTAATATATAGACTTTAAAGACTCTTTCTGTTCCACATTCATTCTGCATGCCGAAGAAAGTTCAGAAATCTTAAAGAGTGGAGTTATGCAGCACCACCATCATTACCTTGTAAATTGTGTAGCTTTCCAATATTGTGAATAGCATGCTTAAGGTTCTAAACTGTGTAGCTTTCCAATGTATCAGAAAAAGGTCCCAGATTGAAGTCCGGTTCTATAAATACGCCTATAAGTGTTGGTTTTTAGTTATTGTTTGCGATTGTTATTATAAACATTTTCATCTTTAGTATGTCCACGTTAACTGTAATTACTATTAGGTTAATCGTAATTATAATGTCACTGAAATTTCACGCTTCTTATGTAGAAAACAAGCATATTAATTATTTAAGATCTGGTAGACAATATAAAGTTTCTTTTTTCTTTTGTTTGTATGTCAGAATATGCACGTTATGGGAGGAATGAAGAGTATGATAATTAACCTCCAAGTCCAAAGTTGAAATTTTGACTTCTTAGATTCCTCTTCTCGAAAAGTTCTGAGGCGTCAAGAATTGGCGAAATTCCATAGCTTTTTCGGTTGTCTTTCGCTGGAGGTGCATCAAGGGCAATAGACTCGCGAAGCCGTTGCACTTGAGCTTTGTATTTCTGAAAGGATAAATTTCCTTCAATGGTCATCAAAACATGAATGGGAAAAAGATTAAATACCAAAGGAAACAAACGTACTTCCAATTTTGTTGTAACAGTAATATTTTTGCCTTCTTAATTAAAGGATTACGCTGTCAAGAAAAGTAAGATACAAAGAGGAGTATTGACACAACACATGAGACCATTTAGAATGTTGATTTAATTCAACTCAATCACATCTTAAAATTGTAGAATTAATACAAATGCAAACAATTTCAAAATATATAATACTGTGCATCTGATGAGCATGATTTAGACACTTTTGATCTTTCATATTGTTGTTTTCTAATATGCTCGACGTTTATACAGATTTACTGCAGAAGAAAAAAACGAAGAAACGAGTTGTTGTGAACCATGCTAGAAAAGCTCGAAACATAAGATGGCTTTAGGCAGAGTAGGGATCATTACCTGAAGATGGCTAGCTACCTGCCGTTGTGTCAAATTAGGCACGTCCATCAATTTCAGTATCGATTTTGGGCGGGCTCCTGTACATGTTAACCCAGATGAAATTCGTTATGTTGATTATATAGAAGAACTATCTAAAAAATAACATTGCTTTAAAGATATAATTCGGAATTAAGTATTGACAAGAGGAAGGAGCTAGGGTTTAGCGGCTTACTGCTATTGCCTAAAGCACTAATGGCAGCTGTGAACTTGCGGTGAAGCTGTGGAGTCCAGATCATGCGCGACTTTTTCCATTTCTTTTCCGTCTCTTCTTCATGGCTGCTTGTTCCTATTTTCTCTTCCTCTACACAATGTAACATTTCCTCTTCATTTTCTTCATCAGCGCTAGCTCTTCTTTCTTTTTCACTACTCTCGTCTGACTCCTCAATGATGACTTTACGTGTATTACCTTGTTCAAAGTCAAGACCAACTTCTTTTCCAATCATTTCATTCTCTTTCTCATCATCATTTGACCTCTTCCTTTTTATCTCAACTTGGTTTGGAGTCGATAGGGTCGTCAAATATGGATCAATGCAGGCGTTTTCTAATTCTTTTATGCAAGTTTCAGCATCTGGATGTACATCTGCTTCAGTTTCCTTCCTTTTTCTATTTACACGACTAGCAAGCAACGCTTCTCCTTTAATTTCTTTACCCTTTCCTTTGTTGTGTAGATTACAAGCGCCATGGAGCTCATGAGTACTAGCAATGGCAGGCCTAGTATATTTTCCAAATTTCCATAGTCCTGCTTTCATGTTATCAATCTGCTTCTTTTCTGACATAAGATTCTCCCTTTGAAAAGCTCCCCTTCTTCTTTTCCTGTATACATGCTGCCACAGGTACTTTAGATCTTCCAGGCAAATAGGCTTGTCAAGATAGAAACATGCGCCAGCTGCTAGGGCCTTCCTAGCCTCAGTTATACTCCTATTCGACGACATCACTGCAAGGAGCAGCCAATTTCAGGAAGTTTGTTTGGTGAGGAGGAAATGTAAACAAATTTTGAACTCTTAACACGAAGAGAAACATGTAAACCTTAGTTAGGTTAAAAGAAATTTGTTAACATATAGCGATAATGAAGAACTCACAAATAACAGGGATCTCCTTCTCACGCATCGCGTGAAGAAAAGTGAAGCTATCCATCTCCGGCATGTTTAGACTTGCCATTACAAGTTTGAATCTATCCTTTGGTTCTTGCATCATTGATAAGGCAACTGATGCTAGCTCAGTGGTGGTAACTGAAAGAAAATAGATGACTTTTAATCAGACCAAATATGGGACAAAGAATTGAAGAAGAACTACTAGAATAGCCTAAATTATATTTTTTGGGAAATTATTTTACTTTTTTCCATCTATTTTCCCAATGGGATCCGTGTGCTACATTGTACAATAGTCAAGTCAAAAATCATGGTCAAAGGGCGTTTCTAGAGAAATTTACGTTTGCACAAAATTTGCTACTCTTACTACTATATATCTTCATTCAAAAGACGACTAAAATTAGTTTTTTTTATCAAAATCGGTGAATAAATAAATAAAGGTTGGTGAGGTTTCTATGTATTTTATTTTTTACAACGAAAGGATGCTATATTAGTCTAGGAACAATGCTACAATTTGTGTATAATTCTACATGTGTAAGGTTGAACAAATTCGTGGATTGAGTCACATAGTTGTCCATACTAAGTTCATGTTTTTATTTCAACCATAAAGTTCAACAAGAAGACTTGCATATATATTTTAATATTCTCATTTTTGCTCCAATTAAACTAGTCTTCATATAATAATTCGTTCTGCTTCCACTCAATTCTAATTCCATTCCTGAACTAGTATCTTATAAGTTTGATAATCCACACAATAATAAGAGAGAGAAAAATAAATTCTTTGTTCAATGCGTAAAAGTTATAGAGAAAAGTATTGTTTTTTGAGTAGTATGAGATCCTTTGGACTTGTAGGCTACAAATGAATTTTGGTTATTTCAACAAATAAGTTTCCCTACCAAAGAAAAAATAAATTTCATCACAAAACATCTTTCTCAAACAATAAGAACAAGAAAAATTAAGTACGTTTAGAGTTAAATTACCATACCACCTGCATTTCATATTGATCCAGAAGTAATATTTTGTTCAATCAGTGAATAAGTTTAAACATACATGAAGCCAACAAGTTAAGTGTCCATCTCTGTAACACCGATGTTTATCCAAGTGACACCCATCTCAGATAATCTAATTTCTAAAATATTATGTATTTGTGCCAAAAATAATACTGTATAACCAGCCATCTGTTTCGACACATGTACAACAACAGTTTGTTATATCAATTCTCTTAAACTATCAACCCACTATTTCACCATTTTCTCTGATCAATGTCAACTTATACTTCTTGCTAGTAATTGCAACTATTTTTACTTTTCATTTTCACACCTTAAAGCTAATATAACTGTTATGAATACACACTACTCTTACTAATTACAAGGTCTTTCTGTTTCGTCCAATAAAACCAATATAAACTAACACAACACAATATAAAATTAGATATACAAAGCAAAGTATATGAAGTACGTTTACTGGTCTCAATCTTATCACCAGTAAGAAATCTCTTAGTCTCATGCTTTATGCGTGCTTTTTTCTGGTTAATAGCGTTCCTTTCTTTTATATATGTAGTTGTATTAAAAGTGAAAACCAAATGAATAAATGTCAGTGCACCATTCTACCATACATAAAATACAGACGAAAAAAAAGATTGTATGACCTTTTCCAAAGTGAAAATTAGTAAGTCCCAAGTCAAAGTTCATGCATCCATTATTAATATCACTGACTCATGAAGCATAAAAGGAAGAGTTCACAGTTTTAGTCTTGCTTGTAACTAATTATCTTATTTGTCAATATAATGACAGATTAAATATCAATCAATATATATATATACTATCAACCTATTCCAGAAAATAGTGAATCGACAAAATAATAGGCATGAACAGTTGAAGTGAGAACAACAATAATCCTGTAATGTTTAGCACAGCTAAATAGTATAGAGGTCTTAGAGTTGATGAGTAATAGCTTTTTTAATGTTAATTCCAACCCAATTCAATATTAGCAAGTTGGAAAATATAAAACTCACTTTCACCTGATCAAGTCTCCCGATCCACCCAACTCACACATATTCTAATAACTTGTTTCTAGTTGGGCTGATAGGTGTTTTAATATGGTTTGAGGGTTTAGACGTTATACCAAACTACTATTAACATCAATTTAAGAAACTATACAATCGAAAGCAATACAAATATAATTTGACAGTTCCAGAATATGGAAAATCTCAAACAACAAATTCATTTAGACAAAAGCATAAACTTTCATATAAGATAAATAAATAAAACTATCAAAGAACAAGCTAAGTTCATAAATGAAGATATATCATAGCTAAGAATTGAAGTGTACAAATGAAGTAAAAGTTCAAATTTTGTGATATTCCCAATTTTAAAAATTATACGTGTATTAAATAGGCGGGTAATTCTAAATTAGGTGTATTTAAAATTTTCTAATTCGTAACTAATCAAAAACTATGAGAGCTTAAAGTATTTTAACATACAATTTACGGTTTAGTCACTTGTAATTTAAATCGGAAGACTTGAATAAAAATCTCTCACACTCAAAAACTAACTATATACTTATAAAGATTCACAATAGCCTCATACTTTAATTCTTTGGGTCCACTATACAAAATAAATTTTGGAAATCATCATCTAAATTAGATTCATAGATTGATTTAATCATGTCCATCTCCTCTGCAATGTGCGTCAATTTTGTGTAACAAATTATAACTCTATAAGATTAAATATCTACGCAAGAAATTGACATAAAACCACAAATCTGAAAAAATTAATTAATTAACAGATAAAATGATAAACCTCAAATGTTAACTTATTCCAACCCTAAATTCATCACCTTTATGATGCTTGATTCCCTAAAAAAAACGATGGCTAGATTATATCTCTTACTCATAAACCTGAAGTCTTATTGTAAAATTTTAGCAAACTCTTTCTAATAACATTTTCTTATTTCATTTCTGTATCTTATGACAAATCCTTGAACTAGATTAATCAAATTTTCTGCTTTACAGCCCTTTTGATTGAAAACAGTTGAATAATTTGAGTTCAAGCCTTTATTACAAGTACAAAAAACCAATTATGTGATGGTAAAAAGCACAATATTGAATATCATAACACTTGAAATTTATCATTCCCACAAGATTTAATAGATAATCAAGTCATATTTATAAAATTTGCTAAAGTAGATATTCCTTACCATGCAGTAGCATACAATCTGTGACATAGTTTTCAGAAGAATCGAAATAGGTCCTCCTTGCTTTGTAGAAAAATTACTCAAAAAGAGACCTAATTTACTTTAGTAAAACAAACATTGAAAGGCTTATTGCTTTACCCTTGAAGGTGTATTGTTCAAGCAATGATGCTAGGTACATAAGAGATGTTGAATCATGATCCACCACCAGAATTTCCAGGCCTCGGGCAAAGGTAGGGACGAAAGTACATGGCAACTCTCTCACGTCATTCATTTTTTGAGGAGAAAAAGAAAAAGGTTCTTTTAATGATCCGACGAATGAGAAATAACACCAGAATGAAACGATGCTCAGTTCTTCTTTGCTTCCAAGTTCCTTTCCAAAATTTTCTATTTTGAACAAGGAAGATTGAAGAACCCCAAAAGCGTGTAGAGGCTAGAGACGAATGACAAAGGTTGCAGAAACTAGGTTAACAAAAGCTCGACATTACTACTTCGGACCAATTGGTTACAGGAGATAAATTAAATTCTATAAGCATAATGGTCGGAGAAGAGTAGATTTATATAGAGACTGAGAAAGAGACTTGACAAACTAGGCACAACTACTTCCATGCCTTTGAATATCAGTCTGCTTCTGATAAAACAAGTAAAACAATATCAGATTTTACTCTTGTGGGTCCCATTCCGGATGGACCCACTTGGTCAGCCGTCCAAATCCTTGACTCCTTGAACAAGAAGTCAACCTGTACTACATTGGCCTGTTTGACTGTTATACGTTAGTTAATAGTTACCTTGTATAATCCAGATAAACCCTTGCTGCCTCAAACTCAAAAGGTGGAACGTCCATTTTAGGCGCCCCATACTCCGGCCTGATATTGTGTAAGAGAGGTTAATCACGGTTTGATCTCAGTCAATTTTTCAGAAAGGCGGCCCAGTATTCGGTGCGCACAAGGAATCACCACATTGGATGAACTTCCACATTGTCGCTGCTGAGACTCGAACCCTTGCTGCCTTATATAAGAGTACATAATTTAGATTTTTTTTCTTCTAATTTTATAATATTTTATTGTATTTTATAAATTTGAGTTATTTATTTATATTGATTTCGCGTAAATCTCGTATAAATAAATACAAATTTTGTATAAATAAATGACTGAGATTTATAGGATAGAATAAAATATGTAAAATTAAATAAAAGATGTTCTCCCAATAGTATGCTTATTTACAATTTTTGCCACGTCCACCCTGCCTTCCGCTGGTACTGGGTTGAGTTGACCTCGTATTACCTGGACTCGATTCGTTCTCTAATTTCCAAATGTGTCAACTAGTAACGTTAGCTATTTTGTTACTGAGCTATCATATATATCGAAGCATTTTGACTCATAACTAATCACTATTCAACTTTTTAACAACTTTAATGACCTCTTTCTTGAAATTGTCAATTACATTATAATGCTAGATGAGGGAAACGAGGAAAGTTTTCCATTAAATACAAGTGTTGTATTAACTTTCTATTTAGAGACCGAGTACAAAGAAATTAACTTTTTAATGGTAAACCTGAAATAGGAGAGTTAAATGCTGAATGTGCCGCTGACTATGAGAGAATGGCTGAGTCAAACGTCCGAGATGTTTTTAATTTTCTATATATACTTTTGGTTGCACTCGATTGTAATTATAAAACTATACGTTTGACTAACATAAATAATCTTTTTTGTAAAAATTACAAAAAAAATTGATACATTTATGGCTCTCTTATAATTCTTAAAAAGAGAAAATCTTATGTATTAAGATACGCTGACTTAACTCTTAGTTTTAATTTTTAGCTTAGGCTCTGTTTGTTTGGAAGTTTATTAATGGAATGGAATGGAACGTAACATATTTCCACGTTTGTTTGAAAGTTTTATAATAGAATGGAATAGGATAGGATTGAAGCGGAGGGTTTCATATTACGTTCCATTCCATCCTAAACAGTGAAAATAAGAAACCTCCAATTTGGGGGGTTTAGGATGGAACGTAACCTAATAAATACATACTACCTAATATACCCTCAATAATTCTTCTTAATATCAACTCTGACCAAATCATAATATTAATATATCAAATAGAATATAGTAATATTTAATATAATAAATTTTATTAAATAATTAATAATAATATTTTCATATTATTAATAATAAATTATTTATATTTAATAATAAAATATAAAATTTTATATTTAAAATTTATTTATTTATTTTATTTATATAGAAATATATAAAAACAATTAAATAATAATTTTTATATATTTTCTATTTTCATTAATAAAAAATATATTAAAAATTATTCTTATTTGTATATATTTCTATATAAATAAAATAAATAAATAAATTATTTTTATTTAAAAAATTAATATAATAAAATTTATTAATAATTAATAATAATAATTTTATATAATTAATAATAAATTGTATATAATTAATTAATAATAACTTGTTTTCAAAAGCCTATGTCACTCTATTTTTATTGAGATCCATTCATTTAATTTTTTTAGATGGATAGATTTCAATAAGAACATAGTAGCATAGGCTTTTAACAACAGGTGATATGAAACCTCTTGGTCTTGGCCAACACTATCATTTGTCCTTTGCATTGACAGCAAGAAAGCATGTGTTAAGTAATTACTAGCCAGTAAATTAATATATAGTTATATTATATGCATAGAATAATTTGAAATAGCAAAGGCATCAAGTATGCCCGTACCTTTGGGAAAGAGCATACAGAATTAATTAGCCACCTGATCAGTAATAAGCAATAACACCCCTTCCCATGCATCAACGTGCATGCATTGTACTGTACATACTGCAGGACCACGTACAGCTGTTAGTATTGGTATTCTGTGCCCAACAGTATTGGTATTCAATGCCCTTTCCAATTGATGATTTCAACCTAGAAATTTGCCATTAGTTGCATTACTACTATATTTTATACGGAGCTAGCAAGGCAGGTTATTATTTAGTAGTTATTCTTATTAATAATGAAATTTTATTTTGTAATTAAGTCATACGTCAGACATGATGAAAATAGGCTGGACTCGAAGTAGTGGTAAAGTAAACTTGGGAGTATAAGTGGCAGAGAATTGAAACGAAAATGGAGGAGAGGCTTTTACTTTGATCCACGGCCTCTACGAATAAACTATATATTTTGGGCTATTCCAAAAGAAATCTGGTTAGAATTCTCCACTTCGTGCAGTCCATCAAAGCTTTTACTTTACATTGGAATCGGATGCCTCTTACTTACGCTAATGTCTAATCTATAATGATTCCCCAACTAACCATAACTTTAGTTAATTGGAAGACTAATGAGTACATCTTTTACTCTTCATAGAATAAATATGAACTTAGTCAAGATTACGTGAGTGGGTAACAGTCCAGAAGACGTGACAGAGGTCCACTAGGCATAATATTTGATGATAAAGCTTAACAAAAAGCAAGGCAAGAAAGATCCATGTCGATTATCAAAGCACAAAAGAAGAGAAACGGCTGCTTTTGCTTTTTAGCACAGGTACCGATAAAAAGCTGCCACTACTGCTACTATATAACAAGCTGCCACTACTGCTACTATATTATATAACCCGCAACGAGTTTAACGCTCGAGCAAATTCACATAGATGGTGATACTAAAAAAACGGAAGCAACAAAATAGAAAAGAGAGGAAATGAAGAGGGAGGCTTAGGGTTATGGGAAGCTTATGGATGGGTGGATGGGGAAGATAACATGCATCTGTGTATTCGGATAATAAACAAGAAGATACCATTTTTGGTTATGAACAATATACATGGTTCTTGTTTTGTATGTTCCCCATTCCACGAGTTTCTCATAATTCCTCCCTTGTCCCCTTCTCTCTGCTTCTTATTTGATTTATTGTTGGTTCTTTTTCTCCATTCTTAATATTACTCACACTTCATACGTATATTAGTTATGTTCTTAATTGTATTTATACTTAATTGGGTAATAGGATGTCAAGCTGATCACTACTTCTACGTAGAAGCTAAACTCAAAGATACTGATTTGGATTTCATCTTTATCAGCAGTTCTGAGTTGATCAAAACTCATATATTGTTGCAGACCCGAAAACTAACGACTACAGACCCAAACAAACACATAAGAAACCTATTCGATTCAATGACTATATAGCCTAAATGTTATAGAAACTCTGTTTTTATTTTTACAAATTCAAAGAGCTGAGAAGTACATGGATCGCTTACTGGAGAAAGCAACACATATCTGCTCATTTATGACTAGACTTGTATACATATATGATGATAGAGCTAGAAGGCCATTAGTATACAGTAGGCGGTAGAAGAAGTTGGAGAATCCTAGCACGTGAGTTAGTTACAAATAAGTGACAGGTGTCACCTAATAACTGGGGTAGGATGAGATATATAAGGAGGGGAATGACATGTAAGAGAGTATGCGTGAATTCTGCATTGAGTGTATTGTTCAGGAGGTACAACCCCTCATATAGGCTGAGCTCTATTTCATTTGTAATAGCATAATACCATAGAATATCAATATACAATACTGAATCGATGAGATTGTTTTTATCTATCTGATTCATTTATTTTAGTAATACAGTCATACCTGGGTGAGTTCTATCAATTGGTATTAGAGTCAGATCTTGGTGCCACCAGATTGAATTTGTTTTGTAGTAGATGGTAGTGACTAGAAGAATGGAAAAAATTGATTTGATAGAGAGGAGTGTAGCGAACCTAGCTGATATGTTGGAGAGAAATGATGAGAAAACACGTCGGCTGGAAGAAACATTGTTGGAAATGATGAAACACATCAAAGGAAAAGGAACAGAGACATCCAAAGGGAAATCGGTAGTGGAGACTGTCGAGGAAACCGAAGAAAATGGAGTGGGTGAGTCGGCAGAAACAAGGCAGGGGAGTAATATTAAAACTGAGGGGGTTAGGAGGTTTGAAGCGAGAGAGGAAGGGAGAGCTT
>JAJMLV010000228.1:21867375-21879755 GCA_027123465.1 Erythroxylum coca | reverse complement strand
TAACCATTTCTAATAATGTTCTTTTTCATCTTTCCGCAACACCATTTTTGTTGTGAGGTTCGTAAAATAGTTAATTATTTTTCTATTCCTTTTTCATCGCACGACATCTTAAACTTGTCATACAAGTATTATTGTCCTTGATCAATTCTTAATGTTTTTATTTTCCCATCTAACTGCGTCTCTACTAAATTCGTATAATTTATGAAATATTTTAGTGATTCTGATTTGTGAGAAATCAAATAGACTTAACTATATTAAGTATAGTCATCTATAAAAGTGATGAAGTATACATTCATTAGAACTCAAATGTCTAACAACGGATAGGCAACCCATGTTCCCTTTTTAAATGACTTTCGTGTCATTTTGCTGGCTAAAAAATGTTTACAAATAGGTAAATCTACTTTATATAAATCACCTAAGAGGCCTTCTTTAACTAATCAACTTATTTGATTTTGACCAATATAATATAGTCTAGCATGCCACAAAATTGCATAATTATTGGAATTACTAAACAATGTAAAACAAAAAATATCTTTCATTATTATTTGAATGAACAACATATAAAACAATAAAACCATCCAACATAAATCCATGACCATTACAAATATGTCCAAGATCTAAATCCACTCCACCAATGTGGAAATTTACATCGAAACTAAAACTTATAAAACCAACATAGAGATTAGATTATGTCGAATCTTTAGAGCATACAACACATCATGTAGGATCAGGGATTGACCATCACGTATGTCTAACTTGTAGGTTCCAATCCCTTGCACAATAACCCTTGAGTTATCTCCTATATAAATCCATCATGTTCCATATGAGATTTTACATAATGCCACTAAGGCATCTCTGTCCTTCGCTATATGGTTGGTTACTCTAAGATCTGCAATCCATAAAGGATATGATTCTATTAAAAACAATACAACAATAGATATTTACAGACAAAATTTTTGTACAATAAGATTATACCTTTTTGGGCTCATTACAATTACAAACAACACTTTAATTTATTTATGTTTTGTTTTTTAAAAGGACGTTATCCTTTTCCATGTTAATTCCACTTTGCCTTCTTAGAGTCTTAAGTATAATGGATATTTTACTTACCTTTGTTCCATTTGGATCCACCATGATGTTTACACTTCCAGTTCATAACTCTGTACAAGCTAGAACCAATTATATATACCTTGGAGGATATCTTAGAGGCTTCAAGATGTTCTTCTTTTAGTATGAGATGGCTCATAGCATCTTTCATTGTTTTGATGCTTTTATTGTGAATTGGATGCATCTTTATATACTCATAACTCTAAGGTAATGAAAGAATCACAACTTGTACTTGATGCTCATATGATAGTTTGTGACCAACATCATGTAACTCACTTATCAAACATGTGCCTCAAATGCTTTTACATTGTATAATCCAGATGTTTCTTATATATGCAAACTTTATAATGAGTTACCTTACTTTGATCATTGAAGTCCCTCCAAAACGTGTAGCTAAAGTAGACCATATTTCTTTAGCAGCTTCATACTTACAAAACTTATGCATGATATCATTATTCATATTGCTTGGCAACGTAATGTGAGCTAATGAGTTCTTTTTCCTCCATATTTCATAAGCATCACAATCCCTTTTATGTTTGACCGTATTCCCTTCCTTAAGAATGTTCGTAGTTATGTTTAATGGATCTATAGTATCTTGCTCCTCTAGTATATATTGGATTTTCATGATCCAAACTTTATAATTGTTGCCATTTAATTTCTCACGCTTATTAAATTCAATGACAATATTCTCTTATGCAACAATCATTATTGAAATTATAAAGTTTTTATAAAAAGAAACAATATACATACTTGTCAATGTTATGTTATGCATATATATTGGTTTTCAATTATCTACAAAATTGAGAGAGTATATATATTCTCAATCATCATTAACATGACGACTAAATAATCGAAAGAGTATATATATTCTCAATCATCATTAATATGACAACTAAATATAGTTGTAAGAAAATTGGAAACAGATAAAATGCAGCATTGAAACTTATCACTTTTTCAAATTGATTTTGTATTTCTATAAGTTAAAGGACTTCTTTAAAAAACTTCTCTTCTATGCAAAAATCATTTTTATAGACAATTTCAAGATGTTGACTGATTATTAACAGTTAATAATTGAAATGTCACACCTAAATTCATCTTGTATCGTTTCGTAATCATTCACATTTTGATTATATGAATTTGACAAATTCATTAACTACAATGTTCATACAGCATACTCAGAAGCAAATTGAGCACAATCTTATGTTAACAAGTAGCGTAAAAAAGAAAAAAACGTTGCGTCCACCTTTGAAATTAACCTTATTGCCTAATTCCTCACGTAACTAAATCTATTTATGATTTTATAATTTTGAGTTTCGGAGGGAAGAGTTAAATATTTTATTTTTGTTTAACTCCTACATTTGTTGCAAAAAAAGCGATCATGATTAGGTCCTAGACATAGTAGCCCAGTGTCAAATCCAAAACCTAAAACAGAAGGGATTTGTATTGTGCCACTACCAAACCCGCCAAATAGAAGCTAAGAAGCGCTTCGTCTTCTGCTGATCCACTCAATTTTCTACGAATTATTTGAATTCTTGTCCTCACCTACGTTAGATTTTAGAATCGCTAAGTTCTAAATTTTACTAACGAATTCATGGCACGTCTCTTTCTCTTTATACAAAGACGGGGCATTTTGTATTTTCTCGTTTCTAGGTCCTTGCATTCCTTCTTTACTTGTGTATAATTGTTGGCGTTTGATTGATTTGCAGGATGAATCGACTGAAGAGCTTGACCCCTTGTTCGATTATAGTCGTGTTCGGCCAATTCATTGCGTATATGTTGATGGTGATGTTTAGTTCTTTAACTTCTCTTTCTTATGCCCGTTTTCCTGGGAAGAAAATAGAGTGGAGTTTCTTTTTCTTTTTTCAAGTTCCTGTTGTGGGTTTGAGGAAGTTTTTTTTGGGTTTTATAGGGAAAGAAAAAGAAAGAAATGCTAGTCTTTTTTTTATTCGTTTGTTTATCGCAAATTAAAAAAGTTTCTTTGGGTTTATGTGACAGACGACGACAGTCCTGATGAATTACCAACTAAACGTTTGAACACATCTGAGCCTGCTGTAAGATTAAAACTATTCTGACTGACCCTATGGCGTCTATGTGACCCATTTCAATGTGCAAGTGCTCTTGATTCACTCCCTTATATCTTCGTTTATTCTGTCAATTAGGTTCAAGTGGTAGATGACGATGTGGAGGTAACTGAAGTCAAGAATTCTGAAAACAAGGATGAGGAAGATTGGCTACCTCCTCCTCCCAAGATCTTAGGTCATTCCCAAGATTTTCTCGGTGAGAACTCAATGATAAAGGAATTGAGGTATACAGCCCTATCTTATTTCTTATGCTTTGGATTTTCATTTTTAGTGTTCTAGATAGTGTTTTTCCAGAATTTAATTTCTCATGTTGACTTATTCATGTTATGTAATTTTGCCGTTTCATTTTATGTAATCCAGGTTTTTCTTATGAAACTAATAGTGATGTGAAACAACAAGAGCATTTTCAATACAATGAAATTAAAAACAAATTACTCTAAGCAGTAATTCTAATTATTAGGCATGGATTATGTGCATGTACATCTGATTTTGCAATGCAATACATATCCAAACTTTTAGAAATTGTTATTGTATCAATATTTTTAAGGAAAATAATTTTATTTTATAACTCAAAATGAATACTTGGGAAAATAAGAATGTCTTTCTGTGGCTTTATATCAAAGAGTTTCCAACACAATCTTGTAGATAATGCTTGCTTATATTTGAGTAGCCCTTCTTTTGGTTAAGAAGGATGGTGTAGCTCCACCAATGCTTCAAACTTAGGTGTTTCTTTGCAATTTACTATGCAGTGGTGATACTTTCATATGATACAGCGACAATTTTGTTTTAAGTGAATGGTCCTTGTATTTTCTTTGTACACCATACGACAAATCCATCCCCTACAATTTTCCAAACAATGGACTTCTGTGGAAGATGCATTATATATTGTGATAGTCTCTCAAAAAATGTATATTTGACTTTGTAAGTATTCAACGAAGTATTGTAGGCTAGGAGGGGAATGAAATTCACTGGAAAGTGATATTGATGTTGGGATTGTGAGAATTCTAGAAAAATTGGAAGCATGAGGGATAAAAGGGGATAATCTTTATGTCCAGAAAGGTTGATGTTCATGTTTATTACTCATTTAATGATTGATCCAATGTATGTGAAATTGTCCATTGGACTGAAGGTCTTCTTCAAATGCTTTCTTGTCCTTGTTCTGACAAGTAATTGCTGCCTCATATTAGTTCTGGATATCTGAATGGTTCAACCTACCATGCTATTACCTGTAGGTGTTGGATGGTTCCTTGGTAACAACTAACCCTTCGTGGACATATTTTTCTTATCGGTTTTTCTTGGTTCAAAGGTTTTGGTGTTGGAGTCTATTGTGATGTAAATTATGTGACGTTTGCTTTTAAAGTTGATGAAGTGAAACAAAATATAGATCACTCAAAGCTGATTTTTTGTTAGATACTCATGGCTTCATCATTTTCTATATTCATGTGCTCATTTTCCTTTTAGTTCTCTCCTTGTGTTCCTGAGTCACCAACATTTTTTTTCCTTGAAACATGTATTTAGGCTAAAGAAGCTGGAGTTACAACAGAGTCTTGCAAGATCAGCTGAAGATGTATTGCGAGCTGTGGAGTCATCTGTTAGAAGAGACCTCAGTAGTTCAATTCAGTCATCTTTGGATGATGCTGCTGAGCAAAAATTGAAGGCTCCTTTAGAAAGAACAAAAATAGTTATTTCGTTTCAAGATAAGGATGAGCTCAGACAATTTCGTGTGTACAAGGTATAGATAAGACTTGATTTATTTGCACCAAGGCATATTTTAGACTGGACCTATTATAAGTCCAGATATACTATTATTTGTATTTTGATCAGTTCACTGCTTGTGGAAAATTATTCTTTATTCCATGGTACACTTTTTCACAGAATCTATACTTACACTGAAATGTCACTTCATTGAAATAGTAGATTATGGTGCTTAAGGAACAAGGAACTTTGGAGAATATCATGATTGAAGAATTGGTGCTATATAATATGAAAAAAGTCAATGATACTTATTTTATGTTCACATCTAAGAAGTAAACTTTTCTGCATTTGATATTACATTTGGTTTTCGTGGAAGTCTGTAAACGAGTGATTTTTAGAATTTGTATTAGGCAGCTATAATGCTTTCACGTGTTACTTTAATTTTCCTATGTTTAATTAATGTAGTAATTGAAAGGAATGACCATAATCTGCTCTTGTTTTGTCATTTCTAGCATGAAATGTTCGCAAGGATAAGAGATGGATGTTATACCATTGGGCCCACTGGGAGACATTTTTAACTATGATTATTAGTCAATTTGCAGCAGTCACCAATGAAAACTTGATGGGTATACATATTAGCAGTCTCCTTGTTAACTTGTTGATGTTCACATGCTATGTAGTCTTTCGTGTCTCCATATTTTTCTATTGGCAAGTGTACTTTCAACTGCTCTGCTAAGCTATTTGCTTCTTAATAGGATGAGAAGTTTGAACGTATTTTCAAAATGTATGCGGATAAAGTTAAACTTGACATTCAAAGCTTAGGCTTTTCGTTTGATGGGGATATAATCAATTCGGCAGCAACCCCCAATGGCCTTGGGATGGAAGATGATGATATCATTGAAGTGCATGCCAAGAAAAAGTGACTGAGGTATGATATAATACACGGTATATATATTTGGGACCTTTTGAAATCATTGCCTAACAATTGCAATTGGACCAAATCCACATTCTCATGTTTTGGTTAAAAGCAAGCTAGTTAGACATGAGAATTTATATTTTTTGTTTTGGAGACATGGTCACCAGTAAAAAATCCAAAACGGGTACAATTTTTTACTCGTTCCTGGATCACTAATTCATGACTTCTTGAACCATTTTCAAATTTCTCTTTGGAATGGTCTATCAGTGTGTTCAGTGCGGTATTTCCTCAATGTCTTGCATAATTTTGTAACTTATTTCCTCTAATGCAGGAACCTGTATCTTCAAGCTCCCCAATTTTGAGTTGCAACTTCTGTTAAAGTTCTTTGTTTTGGACAGTGTTAAAAGAAACCTGATGGCGCTTCTTTTTAGGATTTGATTTGGCTCTTTTGATCTGACTTCCCTTTATCTGTATTATAATTTAACTTGGATTTGCTGTTTTTGGCCCTAATTGTACAGCATCTTTGAATAAAGTTTGTTAGGGTAATGATGCTAACGGGAAGTTGGAGGACTTTTCAAGCTTTGATAGGGTAGTTAACAAGGGAAGTAGTTTATATTATTTGCTTGTAATCTACTCAAATTTTATATAAAGAAGACAATTATGTTACCTATTGATTTCTTGGAAGATATGGGCTGCCAAAGGATATTTGACCTAAAGTGTTGACCAGAGTTATTACCATAATTATTAGAATTGATTGCATTTCTTTGTATACATTTAGGAGTTGATAGCTGTCTTTAAGTAATTGAGAGATTTGATAGCTGGAATAGTTTCCTAAATACTCCTAAGCCTTGTGTGTATAAACCATAGAATTTCTTTGTAAAAGATATCTCAATTTACTAATACAAACACTTTTAGTTTCTCTCGGATTTATTTTTTTCATGGTATTAGAGCTCCGTCTAATTTAAAGACCTAGTCTTTCCTATCTAATTTCAAATTTTTTTAGCTATTTTCTGGTCAGAATAGTACTCTGGCGATTTTTGTACTTTCCTAAAAATCAAGGTTTTTTAATTTCATTGCCTTCTTCAGAACTGACTGGTACCCTTTGTATGAAAGATTTGACATCACTAGCATCGTTACATGCTGCCACATTCCACCAGCCTTTGTCGTGTGTGAGCTCCACATGCCACCCTTCGACCATTTTTCACCTAAGCTTTTAGTCCACTAGTGTAGCTGACCTGTGTACATCTTCCTTGTGTTAGAACTTCGGTAGCTTATCAGGAAATACGTCAGAAGCCTTTGGTTGTCTTTGAATTTTGTCTGTTACTATTGTTGGCAAATTTCTTTGTTTGTCCTGAGTGATTCTAAAGAAGATGGACGAAGACAAGGTAATACTTTCAAGTTTTGATAATTCTTTACTTCAAATCAGCCCTATAAAATTTAATGGAATTAATTATCTTGCTTGGTTAAGATCTTGTTTGTTGTCCATTAAAGTTAGGGGATTAGAAAGTTACATTAACGGTGACATTAAGAGACTTGATGTCAATAATTCCAATTATAATCAATGGGAGTTCAAGATCTTCTTGTGATGTCTTGGTTCATCGATTCAATGAAACTAGAGATTGCTCGGACATATTTGTTACTTGAGACACCAATAAATATATGAAAAGTTGCTTCTTTGATTTACTCTTAAATAGATAATAAATCTCAAAATTTTTATCTTCATAATAAATTGCACAATACTAAGCAGGGAGATATAACTGTCTCAAGTACGTTGTGGAGTTATGTGGTTTGTGGTAGGAATTGGATTATTACAAGATTTTCAAGGAGAATGCTCAAAAGATGTTAAATTCCAAAAAATGATGGAGGAGGATTGACTGTTTGACTTTTTAGCGGGTCTTAACCCAGAATGTGGTCATATACGAGGTATTATCATTGGGAAAGATTCTTTCCCTTTGGTACAGCTTGTACATTCTCTCGTTTAGCAAGAAGAGAGTACAAAAAATGTTATGCTACATACACCCATTGTTAAGAAAGAGGGGTTAGTGGCTAGCTCTATTGAGAAGCTAAAAATTGGCAAATATTTCATTTAATAAGGATCACTTGCATGTGATAATTATGGAAAACCAAGGAACACTAAATAAACTTGCTAGAAATTGCATGGGAGGTCAAATCAGAGTCATGGAAAATAAGGCAATTCAGTGGTAAGGGGTTAGGCCCACTTAGTTGAAGGGAATGAAGCATTTGAAACATCGTTGTTAGCTGGAGTTTTATCCAATGAGGAACTTCAAAACTTAAGGCATCTTCTATCAAAATTGGACTCTCCTTTTACAGTTGGTATATTAAATATTGCAAAATCAGGTAATGCGTACTTAAAATCTAAAGATAATCTTTGGATTATAAACTCTGAAGCTAATATACATATGACAGGCTCTCAAAAGGAATTTTAAACATATTCTCATGTGAAAAAAGGGGAATAATGTTAGAATAGCAAATGGGTCTTTTACCTCCATATTTGGTACACGTTTTGTTAACTGTAGGCCCAATATCACCTTATCCTTAGTTCTTTGTGTACCCTATTTTTCTGTTACTCTTCTCTCTGTCAATTCTATCACTAAAGATCTTAATTGCAGAGTTGAATTTTTTCTTGACTATTGTGTTCTTTAGGACCTCCACACAGGGAAGAGGATTAAAATTGGTAGATTGAAGGATGACTTATATGTCTTCGAAGAAAATCATATGATAGTTGCACATTAAGCGTCTCTTAGAAATGATGCGTTAATAAGGAAATTCTATAGTGACATAGGCAGTTAAGACATCCCATGTTTTTTGTTCTAGAAAAATTATATCCAAGCTTGTTTAAAAGAATTTCTTTTAATTATTTGCTTTGTGAAGCATGTGAACTTGCTAAACACACTAGAAGTTCTTATCATTTATCTAATAATAAAAGTTTTATTCCTTTTATGACAATTCACTTTGATATTTGGGGTCTTACTCAAAATCCCTCTTTTTCTGGTCATAGATGGTTCGTGACCTTTATTAATTGTTTCACAAGATTGACTAGGATTTATTGATGAAAGCCAAAAAATGAAGTTCTTTCATGCTTTTAATCTTTTCATAAAATGATTTATATCCTACATGATGCTAAAGTTAAAATCCTAATATCTGGAAATAGAATGGAGTATATGGATGAAAAATTTCGTGCTTATCTATATTCCTATGGCATAATACATCAAATTAGTTGTGCCTATATTACTGAACAAAATAGAGTTGCGAAAAGGAAGGACAAACATATTTTGGAGGTAGCTTGATCGCTTATGTTCACTATGAACCTTCCAAAGGGATATTGAGGTGATGCAGTTCTTTTAATTGCTTATTTTATCAACAGAATGTTACTTTGAATTTTGGATTTTAAAAACCCTACAGAAATATTGCAAAGTAAAAATTCTTATATTGTACCTTTAAGAGTAGTTGGGTGTATTTGCTTTGTTCATGCTCAGAATGTGGGCAAGTTGGAGCCTAGAGCTTTGAAATGTGTGTTTGTTGGATATTCTTCTACATAAAAGGGATATAAATGTTTTCACCCCATATCTAAGAAATAAATTGTAAATATGGACGTCACTTTTTGGAGTGTAAGCCCTATTTCACAACACATCAAACTGATCTTTAGAGGGAGAATATGATTTACCTGATTATTTAGATAAACCTATTGCCCTTCAGAAAGGTATGAGAACTTGCATTAAGCACCCAAATTCTAACTTTGTTTCATATGACTCACTATCTTCCTCCTATAGAGCCTTTGTGATGCAAAAGAATTTAAGTACATAGAAGAAGTAAAAGAAGAAAAATTAGTCAACTACAAGTCTTAATTTAATGTGATGAAGATTGAGAATTGAATTGACAACAAAAGATAAGGATTGAAATTTAGATTATGTTAAGATTCCTTATTAGATAGGAAGTAGTAGTAAGTTAAATATATTATTCCATTTTACATATGTTATCCTAGTTATTTAGGACTTATTAGAATATGATTAAATTTTATTAGAAACCCTTTCCTAATAGAATAAGGGTTCCAAAACTCTCTCTATATATGTAGGTGTACTCAGCCCTTCAATAACAAACAATATGGAATTTTTCTACAACCTTGAGTTTTCAACTAGGTATGATGCTTTCTTTTAAGAGTGATTCTTAGACCTGAGGAATGATTTCTAGTTTCCTACTATTTGTTCTTTGTGTTCTTCTCTAAATTCTTGTAACCTTAACCTAAATTCCAGCCCTCTTAAACCTATATTCCAGTCATATTGAACCTGAAATCCTAAACCCAAATTTTTGACAATCAAACCTTAAAATTTCTAGCCATATGAAATTTTAAAATTCTACATTCTTAGCCTAAATCCAACTTCAAAGTTGATATTCTATTAGCATAATATCAACCGTATTTCTAAATTTGTAAGTTTTAGCTACTAGTCAATAATTCTTCTATTTTTTACATTAATTTTGTATTAGAGTTTTGGTTCACGATTACAACACGTAGAAGAATGTCATATAGAAGAATATTCAGTGACAAAGAGCAAGATATAATACTTTTGAGAAATATGAAAATTGGACATTAATGACCCTCGATCATATGGTGCTCAAAGAACTAGCCCTGAAAATAACGTCGAGGACAAGTTTAGAAAAACTAGGAAGAATTGATGCAAAAGAGTTTAAAGTATATAAAAAAAAATAAAAGAAGAAAAACTACTCAACCACAAGTCTTAATTTGATGAGATGAAGATTGAGATTTGAGTTGACAACAAAAGATAGGGGTTGAAATTTAGATTATGTTATGATTCCTCATTTAATATGTTATTCTCTTTTATATATGTTATTCTAGTTGTTTAGGACTTATAGAATTTTTATTATAATATAATTTAAATTTTTTAGAAACCTTTTCTTACTAGAATAAGGGTTCTAAAACTCTATACTTAGCCCTTCACTAATAATAAGTAATCTGGAATTTTTTTATAACTTTGGGTTTTCAACTAAGAGGTGTGATGCTTTTTTCTAAGAGGGGTTTTTAGATCCCATAAGTGATTCCTAGTTTCCTACTAGCCATTCTTTGTGTTCTTCACTAAATTCCAGCAACCCTATCCTAAATTCCAACCCTCTCAAATCCGTATTCTAGTCATATTAAACTTGAAATCCTAAACCTAAATTTCCAACAATCAAACCTTAAAATTTCCACTCATACAAAATTTGAAAATTCTGAATTCTTAACCTACATCCAACCTTAAAACTTAAACCATATTTCCAAAATTTGTGAGTTTTAGCTGCTAGTTAATAATTCTTGTATTTGTCCTACATCACTTTGTATTGTTTATTTCCTTTAAGTATATTCCACAGGATTGGAGACAAGGAATGGAAAATATCTAATGGAAAGAAGTTATGGTTGAGGAAATGATGGCCTTGACAAAAAATGAGACCTGGGAACATGTCACTACTCTAGAAGGAAAAAGGATAGTTGGTTGAAAATTGGTATTCACAGTGGGCATAAGCCATATGGATTCATTGGGAGATACAAGGTGAGATTGGTGGCTAGAGGCTTTACTCAAACATATGGAGCGGACTATTAGGAAACCTTTGCTCCTATTGCTAAAATTCTACTCTCTTATGCAACTAACTTGGATTAAGATCTACAATAGTTTGATATTAAAAATGCTTTCCTTTATGGAGATCTGAAGGAGTAGGTGTATATGGAGATTCCCCAGTGGGTAGATGAAAAGACATAAAGGAAGGTTTATAGGCCAAAAAAGGCCTTGTATGGGCTGAAGCAATCATCCAAAGCATGGTTTGAAAAGTTTAGTCAGGCTACGATTTTCTTTAGTTATCAACATAGTAATGCTAATCATACCCTATTTGTTGGCCCCCAATTTTTTTTTCTTGATAAATGGGCATGATTAGATTAATTTTGGGAACTTGCTAGATTAGTGTACGTTGGAATTAAGTAACATGTTTATGTTAATGAAATTATGTTACATAGGTGAATTGGATTAAAGTTAAAGTGATAAGTTGCACAATGGGTATTTTGGGGAGATCACTTAAGTGGGAAGGCTTTAAGGCTTTAAAGGAGGGGAAAAATGAGAAGAGGAAGTTATTGGCTTGCATTTTAGAAGCCACAAACATTAGTGAGGAAGGAAAGAAGAGAGAAAGCACAAAAATAAGAAAGAAGGGAGAGAGAGTGTTGTGGGTTTAGAGAGAAAAGAGAGGTTTGAGCTAGGTTTTCATTTTTCTCAACCTTCAAGAGGGATTTTTAGAGTCGTTAAGAAGGGAAAAAGGAAGAAGAAGGATAAAGCTTCAATTAGAGCCAAGAAAATCATTATTGTTGGACCCCGTTTATGGAGCCCAACATCAGACATGGAAGCATGAAGCTTGAGCGTGGAGGCAAGACTAGGAACTTGAAAATTTAGAAGAAAAGTCCTTCGGAAGCAAAGGTAGGCGTCGCCGCGGCGACTGCGGTCTTGCCACGATGAACACAGGCGAGAAAATATGTCGCGACGAACGATCTATGTCGGGACCCGACCCGGAGACCGGACCCCAACTGT
>JAJMLV010000228.1:21657276-21671640 GCA_027123465.1 Erythroxylum coca | reverse complement strand
CAAAGTGTGGACCGACCAACCCCTTAAGCAGTGCCTCCAAAAGCCAGAGACCTCTGGACGGTTAATAAAATGGGTGGTAGAGCTGGAGGAGTTCGATATAAACTATAAACCGCGGATGACGATCAAGGCCCAAGTGTTGGCAGACTTCGTGGCGGAAATGAGTTAACCCGACTCGCAGGACGAGCAACACCCCGCCTGGAGCCTGTTCGTTGACGGATCATCCAACGCTGAGGGATGCGGAGCATGAGTGGTACTAATCAGTCCACACTAGGAAGAAAAGGTAGAGTACGCTCTCCAGTTGGAATTCAGAGCATCCAATAATGAGGCAGAATACGAGGCTCTAATAGCCGGCCTCCGGTTAGCAAAAGAAATGGGGATAAAGCATCTGAAGGTATACAGCAACAGCCAGATAGTGGTTGGTCAAGTCTCTGGACAATATGAAGCCAAGGGGAACAGCATGATCAAGTACCTAGAGTTGGTAAAACAGGAGTTGAGCAATTTCGAGCAGTACTCGGTCAGCAGGATAGAACGGGCTCAAAATGCTCAGGCAGATGCGCTCTCCAAGATGGCCTCCGACCAGAACACCAGGAACAACATCTTGGTCGAGCGGCTTGACCAACCTAGCATTTAGAAGATTACTGAAGTCTTTCAAGCGGACAAACGGTCAAGTTGGATGGAGCCGATCAGACAATACCTTCTCAAAGGAATACAACCAACGGAGGCTCTGGAGGCCAGAAAACTGAGGGTAAAGGCGACTGAGTACGTGATCGACAACGACATTCTGTACAAGCGCTCTTACGACTGGTCGTTATTGCGTTGCCTGGATAAAGAGGAGACAGAACAAGCAATAGCTGAAGTCCACGAAGGAATGTGCGAAAATCACTTAGGGGGCAGAATGTTGGCTCATAGATTGATCAGACAAGGGTATCACTGGCCAACAATGAGAAATGATTGTCAGGAGAAAGTTAACCGGTACGAGGCCTGCCAGAAGAACAGCAACTCGTCTCACCAGCCCACCGAGCAGCTGAAAATCATGAGTCATCCCATTCCTTTTGCTCAATGGGCAATGGACATTCTAGGGCCTTTTCCTCTTGGCCCGGGACAGAAGAAGTTTTTGATAGTGTCAGTCGAATACTTCACTAATTGAGTGGAAGCGGAAGCGATCGCCACTATCACCGAGCAGAAAATTGAAAACTTCGTACGTAAAAACATTCTGACCCGCTTTGGGATGCCCATAGTTTTGGTTGCAGACAACGGTCGGCAGTTTGACAACGAGAAATTCAGAAACTTCTGCGAACGGTTGAAGATAAAACTCCAGTTAACTTCAGTAGCCCATCCTCAGAGTAATGGTCTAGCGGAGAATACCAACAAAAAGATAATGAGCGCTCTCAAGAAGCGCTTGGACGGACGCAAGACCTGGGTAGAAGAAGTAGGTGAAGTGTTGTGGGCATACAGAACCACCCCGAATGGAGCCACAGGGGAAACACCGTTCAGGATGACTTTTGGGGCGGAAGCCCTAGTCCCAGTGGAAGTGGTGTTGCACAACCAAAGAGTTTCGGGTTATGACGAAGAAAGGAATAAAGAAGCCCGCAAAGTAGAATTGGTACTTCTTAGCGAAGTTAGAGAGAGGGCAGTAGCTCGTTCGGAAGCCATCAGGCAAAAAGCAACGAGGTTCTACAATAGAAGGGTAAAGCCGAGCAACATAAAGGTCGGAGGATACGTTCTACGGAAGGCCGAGGCAGCTGGAAAGCATCCTGGAAAGCTCGGTCAAGCATGGGAACGGCCCTATCAAGTGGTCAAACAAACCGTACATGACTCTTATATCCTACGCAACTCGAATGGAAAGATTCTACCGATACCCTAGAATTCTCAAAATTTGAAGGCGTTTTACCAATAGATAAGTTTGATTTTAGTTATTTCTTTGTTCGTTATTGTTTATTGTAAACCCGTGGGTACCTTTATCCTGGCCCTGCCAGTCAGGTTTTTTAACGGCCCACGCCCTCATTATCATCAATAAAGGGGTTTTCAGATTTCTCGGCACGAAGGAATTTCATTAAATTTGGCAGAGTAGAAAATCCCATCGACATTGCTCGGCCGGGTTGCCAAGACAAGATCCTTGGGACCATAGCTCAGCCTCGACTATAGATCGACTAGGTTGCCAAGACAAGATCCTTGGAACCATCGATCGACCTCGACCGTCTCTCGGTCAGGTCGTCAAGACAAGATCCTTGGGACCACCGCTCGGCCTCGACTATCGCTCGGCCTCAAAAATGTTCAGCCATGAACGACTTTATCAAATCCTACTATCGATCGAAAATAAAGAAAACAAACGCGGAAATGACATCGAAATAATGGAGGATAAAAATAAGAATCTCATTTCTTTGAATCCATCCCAGTCACAAGCCTGACCAGGTGAGCTTTAAAAATCAGCAGAAGGAGAGGTATGAACAGCTGGGGGAGAGGTATGAACAGCCGGGGGAGCAGGAGAAGCCTCGGAGGTCGGTGAATGCCTAGGAGAAGCCTCAGAAGTGGACGGAACAATCGAAGCAGGAGCAGGGCCTGAGGAAGCAACCGGAGAAATATCCTCATGAGAAAGCTCATTTGACTCACTTGAGCTAAGGTCCAGCTCCTCATCCGAAACTAAGGTCTGCTCTCCCTCGGCCCTCTCCACCATTTCCCCCAAAGAAAGGCGGAGAGCGGCGGGAAGCATCGGCTCGTCATACTCCTCAAATGAAGGACACTCCGACCCGTTAGGAACGTGAACTTCATGGCACCTCCTCAGGACCGAGAGGGTTAAGTCACAAGCAAATTCTAAGCACTCCTCATATAGGAATCTCTTTTTCCACCGCTTTATAGCCTCGACCCTCTGCTTCTTGACGGAATATCGCAACTCCCTCAATATATCCTCGGTCCTGTGCTTACCCTCCACTGCTTCGTGACAATCCTGGAGGAACTTCTTACTGCGCTCCTGCATCGTCATCATCTCCTTCCTCAAGCCCTCACCCTCCTCAGCCAGCCGATCCTTCTCCGCAACCAACCAGCGCCTCTCCTCCTCCCCAGTGGCAAGTTGAGCTTGTAAAACGCTCCTCGCCTCCTCCCAAGATCTCTGATCCTCCTCCAAGGAAGAGAGTTGAGCCTGGAAGACGTCCCTCTCTTCCTTAGCCTCCGAAAGCTTGCCCCTCAAAGTTCTCACCTGCTCGAGGAGATCGTGGACTTCCCGATCTTGCAATTGATTGATCCCGTCGAGCTATTCAATATGCTGGTGCATCGCGAAGGACATCACCAGACTTCTTACACAGCTACGGATGAGACGGGGCCCCAGCTCCAGATTACTCCACGAGTCCAAGAGCTCCTCGTCTGCGGGGGGAGTGACCCTCTCAGCAATGTGAAGGGACACATCGAGGTTCCTGATCAATGCGTTTTTGGCCAAGCTGATCGCAGGCTCCCACTTGTCGGCGCTCTTCGCCACTCCTTTCCCCTTGCTTTCTCTCCCTTTCTCTTTCCTGTCTTGACTCGACGGGCCGGACGGTAGGTCAGCAAGCCGAGCAATCCTCTTCCTCTTAAGAGGCGGCTCCACCTCCTCTTCCTCCTCTTCCTAACCCTCTCGGGTCGTACTGGCTGGCACGATCGGCAATGACGCCGACACGACAGGATGGTCTTCAGTGGACGGAGGGGGCAGAAATACTGTAGAATGGCCCGGTTCCACTGGCGGAGCGGCGCCTTCGCTGGTCTCTGCCTCCTTCCTCTTTTTCTTCCCTTTGGCCTGCTGTTTGGATTTAGGGGGAGGGGAGGATCCGACAAAATCTTCTATCCTCACCATGGCTGCACAGCAATAAAACAAGTCAGAAAGCGAAACCAATACTTAAAAATACAGTAAACAATTCAACCACAAAAATCAACCAGAGGAGGCAATTTCCTTTCCTATCCCGCTAATTTGGGGCGGGAGGTCAATTAGAAAGGAATCGGCCAAGGCCCCCCCGCGATATCCCTGAATGAGCCGATCGAATTAATATCGGCCGAGCCCCTTAATGTGACCGACTACCTCCGACTCCTCCCTAGTAAGAGATAAGCTCGACGAATCATTCCACTGCTCGGCTAAAGGATACCTCCACAACCGAGACTCAAAGGGAGATCCCGGAGGCTTCACAAAAAAGTACTTTATCTGCCAAACGGTAATTTTTGAAGGCATTCCAGTAGGGCGAAATCGGGCATCTCTATATTGTAGATGAGAGATTCCGGCCCCAGAGCTTGGGCTCTGGTTTATTCTCAAAAAATGGCGCATGATACTAATCGAAGGAGGACAGCCGAACTGATGGCATAGCAAAGCCAAACCATTGATGAACCTCCAGCCATTCGGAGGAATTTGGCTCGGCATCAACTGGTAGGCAGCGCACACCTCGTCAACAATCGGGGCGTACGGGATTCTCATACCGCCCACCGAGAAAAAACTATCAGAGACAGCAAAATACCCACTCAAGTTGCTGTGGATTTGTTTGTGATCGAGGGCCAGCCTGGGTCCCCAGGACAAAGGGATGTTGTTCCTAATAACTGACCGATTTAACTCCCCCACGGTCATCGTCGATGCATTTCTCGGCGGCTCCCCCACGACCAACCCATCCTTCCGCTCTCTCGTCGAGATTTCCTCAACATCTCCTACCATACTTCTAGAACTAACCGTCGACATGCTTGCTAACAAGAAACTCTTGAAAAAAACTTTAGAAGAGGAGACGAGGAAAAAGGACGTACCTATTTAATGTTTCGAGACGAGAAAATCGGACGACGGTTGGAAAAAATTTCCGGGAACTGAGAGCAAAAAAGGGCAAGTGAAAGCAGAGTGAAAGCCAGAGAACGAAACAAGCGTGAAGAAAACCTACAGTCTGTTGATCTTGAGTACTTATAGAAGACCAGTCGAACGACCAATCCAACCCACGCCCGACGCGTGGAGAAAATCCAAGGCAAGCTCGGACGCGTGACTGGATCTGAACCGAAGTGAATTAGGGTTACTAGGAATCCGGAGTGGCAAGGCGGTCGAAAGAACGTACGTGACAGCTGCACAACGGTTACAAATTCTGAATATCTGTCAGAGGGCACGCGCCGTCAGTAATAATTACTCTGAGTACCTTCACGCACTCAATAACGATGTCCACCCGATCTACCTTGGCGCGAGCTATCATGCAGTAAGCACTTAGGCCGACCGATCGGGGCAATCGATCGACCGATCCCAGTACGAGCAATCATGCACTATGCAATAATGTCCGACCGATCGAGCCTACTACGAGCTATCCTATAGACGAGCTACAAGATCCTTACATACTCCTTCGATCCTTCTCCTTGCTCAGACTCGAGGAGTAGGGGGCTTATGGTTGGGTCGGTCGTGCTAGGCCCGAACCCAATCATAACGACCCATTGGCCGATTGGTCCATCTTTCAAGGATTGGTCTCACACCTATCAGCTATGCCAGGCCCAGGCCCAGTCCACACATCCATGGCCCATTCGCAGGTGGAAGTTTCCCATGCATACGTAAAGACTTAAACCTAGCATCTGCTCCATATATAAGGCATAACTCTGTCATAATAGAGGTACGAGATCAGAACCCTATTCTCTTTGTTTTACAGCAGCCTAAACCCTCACAAAAGACTAACTTGAGCGTCGGAGGGGCTTATCGGAAAACAACCTCCGACGTGCCTTCTTTATTTTGCAGGAACCTCCAAGCCGGAGCTCTCGTGAAAAGCAATCATCTTTGACATACTTTTTCCATCTACTAAAGACTTTCTTCACAATTTGGTATTTAACAAAGAGAAATTTATGATTTATTATCTTTTCAAAATATGATATTTACGATTTCGCAAGAGACATTAAGAGCACATCCCCAATGTAAGTATTGTGAATTCATTTTGTTTTTATTTTCCTTTAAAGGATTCTTCAGAGGAATCAATCCCCTTTTGACAAGAAAAGGGAACTCCTCTCTTTAGAAATTGATTTGTTGTTTTGAATGATTAAAAATGCTCACTAGACAAACTTTACCTTATTACTGGGTTTTCCTTTGTCAAAAGTCATTGATTATTAACTTTAAGTTGTTTCTCACGGCCTAACATGGTAGACGGGAAGCAAGCATTGTTTCTCACCATAGATTCAAATTACGACGACAAAACAATAGTTTAACAAGCATGACATCAAAACTTAAAGCTTAAGAAAAAACCGCCCCAATTTGAAAGGAGAAAATTTACATTAACTTGTATTTAGTAATGATCTACATGATTTTGCTCAACTTGAAATGATATGATAATATTTTAAACAGAAGAATGTATTTTATCATATCTAATTGCATATTACTAGCCTATTTATATAGAAAGCTATCACCTATACAAAGCAAGTTTAGCTAAAAGGAAATAAATTATATATAATAGGATTTTTAAATATAAGGATAAATTTCCTTTTGGCTACAAATATAGTTTTTATGAGTATTATCTTCCTTAATCTCTTCAAGTAATCTTCTCACTTTGATATCACTCTTTAAAATCATGATGTTTGTCATCAAGCATCAATATGTGAACAAAATAAAAGTAACATGCAAGGGACATGAGCTTAGTAAACAAGTCAACAAGAAGTTGATCATGAAAATATGCATAAAATGAATAATTTTGTCGTGAGAGTTAGTGACAATTAATCTTAATATATTTAGTTCACTCATAGTGTACTAGGTTAGTAGCAATGTTGGCAGCACTTGTGTTATCTCCAAAAAGAGTGATGAATTGAGAGCAACGAACACCAAATTCTGCGAGTAGCCATTGGAGCCATCCAATATTAGAACTAACAGAGGATATTGATCAATACTTGACCTTGGTAGAAGAATTTGTAACAAATTTGTACTTTTTACATTTTTAATTAACTGGAGAATTGTTTAAAAATACACACCATCCTGTCATAGAATTTTAGGAATCAACACATCCATTATAATCTGTATCAGGACATGCTAGAAGAGTGAGAGAGGATTTGGAAGAAAAAGTTGTCCATGATCAAAAGTTCCTTTTAGATAGCAAATTATATGATGAAAAGCTAAGAGATGTGGTCTCTCAGTTTAAGAAACAAACTGATTAACAACTTGGACAACAAAAGAGATGTTAGGACGTGTAATAATGAGATAAATAAGACTTCCCACTAACCATCAATATAAAGTAAGATCTAATAGAGATGAATCATGATCCTGCTTTAACTTCAAATTTTGTTCTATTAGATTAGAGCAAGTGTTCTAATTAGTGAGATTGGCTAGCTTCAGTAAGTCTTAGGTATACTTTCATTGAATTGGATGGACGCCATCAAATATATATGATACTTCTAACCTAAGAAAATAAGTGAGAGCATCGGGATCCTTCATATAAAAGGAATTTATAAGAAATTGCATGAATTAGCAATATTTTGGTGATTGCTACCTATGATGACCATATTATCAACATAAGGATGCAGAATAACATGTCACTATAAGAATGATGAAAAAAAAAGTGAGTGATCATTAAAACTTTGCTAAAAACTAATTAAGAAAATAGTATATTGAAATTTCTCAAACCATGTACAATATGCTTGTTTAAGGTCATAAAGAGATTTGTGAAATTTATAATCCATATTAAAATCAGCAAGAGAATACATAAGAGAAAAATGTTTCTTCATAGTTAATACCTTCTGCTTGTTTATATCTTTTGTATAAACCCATTTACTTCCTATCATAAACATATAATGTAAACAAGGAACTAAATCCTAAAAATAATTCACCTATAATTCTTGAAGCTCTTCTTCGACTGCTTTTCTCCAATATTCTTGTTTTATTGCCTAGTTGTAAGTAGAAGGAATCTAGAAAAATTTTGAATTGGTAAAGAAAGAATAGAAAGAGGTATATCTTTTTAGATGGTTTACCAAAGTTGACATAAGTGGATCTTCTTAATTACAACAAATGTCAAGTAGAATCAATAATAGAGGGGATGGAGACAAGACTTGCAAAAACATGATCATTTAATGATAAGGTAGATATTACTTACATCATCATTAGTATTAAGATTTTAATGGGAATAAAAGATCATGCAAAAAGGAAATAGAGAAACAAGTGACAATAGGACTAGGAGACAAAGAATATAAGCATACATTTTAAAAAAAGGTGACGTGACAAGACATATGTATTAAATGACTCTAGGAATTGTAGCAATTTATGAGGAGGAAGCAACACAAAGCAGACAACCAAAAATACGAAGATAAGAATAATCAAGTATTTTATTATGTAGAGTAAAATATGGAGATTGATTGCCAATTACAACAGAAGGTTGCCAATCAACGAGATAGATAGTTGCATGTACTACTTCAACCTAAAATTAAGATAGTACATATGATTCAAGTAAAACGGTTCTAACAATTTCGAAAACATGATGGTTCTTTCGCACTACAACTTCATATGCTAGGATAAGACTATTAAGTTAAAATGTTTTTTTCTTAAAAAAAGGTTATAAGATTGGAAGCACAAAATTCTCCGCCAGAATCTAAACAAAATATTTTAACTATTTTGTCAAATTGTGTCTCAATCATAAATAAAAAGATATTGGTATGTTTGTTAGATCAGATTTAACACATAGAAAATAGACCTAAGTGAATCATATGAAGTGATCAATCTACAAAATAAAATATTTATATCCAAGTTTAAATAAAAACATATTAGGGGCCTCATAAATCACAATGTATTAAATGAAAAGGTACATCAACTTCTGTAGAACTAGAAACAAAAGGTAACTTAATATATGGGTGATCAAGATGATAATGTCATAGGTCACAAATTTTATTGACATGTAATACAAATTTACATGGCGATACCATAAGACACAAAGGATAATCTGTTTTTATGGTTTAAATCAAAAAGAAACAAATTTCCACGTTTATGCTCCTTTATGATCATTTGCCCTATTTGAAGGTCCTACACATCACAACTAGAAGTAGTTATGATTAGTTAATTATCTAATAGAATCCAAGTTGGCTACTAAGAGAGGAACAAAAAAAGTTACTAGGTAAACATACATATTTGTTGGATTTGTTAGTTAAGTAAACACTACAAATTCCTTTAATTGGTATTTTTTTCCATTGGTTCTGATTATCAATATATCAAAAGGATAAAGTTTGAGTTCAGATGAAGTGTATTTTTAACTAGAAATAAAATTAAAATTGATTAAATCAAAGAACCGTGGAACAAATTTAATTCCTTTACTTGATAACCTGACTATAGTGACTATAGAAAAAGCGAAAGAAATAATACCTAGAAGAGTTTCTTGTACTAAGTCTTGAATCATCTCTGAATTGCTCATAATGAAACAAAATTCCCCTTAATGGTGCATTTTTCTTCATCATTACCTATAATAACAAATGTTGAACGATCTTACTTATTCTTCAAACTCTACAATTTAGAATGATGTATACCAAAATTTTACAATAGTTATATATATTATGTTTTTGGTAATGAGATTGCACACATCTAAGTTCACTAGAATATCTACACCAAGTATCATTTTTTTTCTTTATTCTTCTATTGTGATTGAATTTTATCATCTGAAGGTTTAAAAAAAACATCAATTGAGTTGGATTTGGTGGTTAGCTGAACCTATGTATTTAGCCATGTCTCTCATAAACAAGATCCTAATAATAGTTTCCATACTTAAATTTCCTCAATTGATTAATATGGCCCTTACATTTTCAAGGTCGAAGTTTCATGAGGAATTCTTGTATAATCATTCTTTGTTTTAATACTTGAATACGCCACACCTGAGGCAATATTTGAAAAGATCATATCTTATTATGTCCACAACTTTAATATTTTAATATGAAGGTTGCAAATGTCTTTATCCTCTTGATTAAGGTTAGCAATTTTATATTCAAGTTAGAATTATATTGATTAATCCACTTGAGAATAAATTTTTTGAAGATAATTGTACATCTTTGCTATAATTTTGAAAGACTAGAGATTGAGTGCAATATCAAGTTCAACTGAATTGAGTATCTAAGTGATAATTTAAACATTCTTTGTTCTCCACTGGTTCTTGATTTTTACATTTCCTTCTTTTCTCTGAGATCCATCAAGAATAGCAAAGTATCCTTTTCCTTCAAGTAAAATATGAATTGCAATTCCTAAATATTAAAAATTATCCTCTTGAATTTGACATATATGAATGCATACTTGTTTCCATCAATATTATTGACTTGCAGCATAAAGAACTTGAAGAGAAAACAAGTATAAAACTCCCTTCTAATGATAATTAAGAGAAGAGAATTAATCTAAGATGAATAAAAGAAACAAAACGCAAGGAAAAAACCAAATTGAGTCTAAAACTATGGTAATATTTAATATAGAAGAATGTACAAGCTATTTATATATAAAGTTGCCATTTAAACAAGGTAAGTTTAACTAAAAAGAAAAGAATTATATACAATAAGAATTTCTAAATATAAGTAAATATTTCCTCTTAGCTATAGTTTTGATTTGCTGAGTAATATCCTCCTTACCCTCCCAATATAATCTTTTCACTTCCATGTAATATCTCATTCTCAAACAACATCTTTTTTCTCAAGTTTTTTAAAATTAAATAAAATTAGATATAGTTTTTCTTAAAAGTTATTTTTTTATCAATCTAGTGAATTGCAATAATCAAGCTTCAAGATTATTAGTTAGAAACATATATATTCCAAAAAAATGATTATAATAACAAATTTGTATAAAGATGTTGTTAGCTTTTGTTTAAATGGATGAATTAATTTCCACAAAACAAAATGAATGGATTGATTAACGTGAACTATATTCTATTAAGTGATGAAATAGCTGGGAAAGCAAGAAGTCAATTGTGTAACCACCTAACACTAACGATTTTGTTTAACAGCCTACACATAATACATTTAAACCAAAAGAACTTATAATTTATTATAGAAATAAGGGCAATTTATTTTTAATATTCTAAAGTATAAGTAAATTATCAAATGTTTTTCATTCTATTTTATAAAATATATCTACTTATGTATCTCAATTAGTGATAAAATATAATTGTCTCAAATTGTTATTTCTTTAAATTATTCAATCCTTGAAAATTTGCTATGAAATTTTGAAGTAAGAGTTAGACATAATTCAATGAACCTTAAAAAAAAAAAGAAAATATCATATAGAAATATTATTTAATGATTTTGAAATTTTAAAAATATAAAATAAGTTTAAATATCATCCGATCTTATCAAATGAATTAAGGGTATTATTTATAGTGATAAATTTTATTTAAATATTGTTCTATATTATAATGAGATGTACAAGTGTATATTATAATAAATTGTGATACAAAATAAAAGTTGTAATATATTTAATTTAAGAAGTTAGCACGTTTGAAATAATTTTTTAGAAAAAAAATAAATTATGGTCTTAAAATGGCAAGCGGATTTGTTGGTTTGACTTGCAATTATGCTTCCATTTAGCTAATCATATGTAAAGAATAATAATGCAATCAGAATTGTATAATTATGAGTTGTGTCCTTTCATGGACAATTGTTCATTGCCCAATCATATTTTGCTCTATAAATTTATCCCTCTAGACAAGTGGAAGATGGTCGATATTTTCTTGTCCGCTAAAAATTTCCCTGCACAATATCCAAGGTACAAAAGTTGGTCCATGAACAGCTTCAAGCAAGCCACATCAATAATAGGCTAATTAAACCATAAAGCTAGCCACGATGAGGAAGACTTTTGTCTTGAGCTAACAAAAAAATGAAGTAAGCCCACGTTCACACAGACACAGACAAAGAACCTCATGAATACTCACTTTTCTTTTCTCTGTTAGAATAATATGGCAATTCCAAGAGCCTTGGAAATCGGGTTAGTGGAGTTATTTGCAATCCCCCACAAACATGCCTCGGACCAAAGAATTTCAACATCACTTTAACCCCAAAAGAAAATTGAAAAGGAATAGTGTAACAATTAACAAAATTAGACAAGTCCCACTCGCTCCAAAACCAAAAGCAACCATCTCGCCTTTATATACCATCATGTCTCCTAATGCCCCATATCCACTCACACACACACACCACCCCTCTGCTATTGATCATTAGCTACTAGGCTCCATCCCATTTTGGAAATATTCAACGTGATGGGTGGCCGCCGCCGGCGGTCGGCGGAATACGGTGGTGCTTGGTCGTGGCCACTTTGGGTCATCGGAGGAGGGTTCTTTTGTAAATACGGATGAAAAGGTGATAGCAAAAGAACAGAGAAACAAAAGCCTTGCAATTTCACTCTCCCGAGTTCTAGCCTAAATTCAGGGCCAGAACTGGGAGAGTGACATTATTGCATCGCGGGGAATTGAGGGTAGCGGTCCGATTTACCTAAACTTTAGGTCTGTATTGTTTTCTTTCTTCCTTGTTTAACCTTGTGCCTTGGCGCTTGTCTATGTCTTTGCCGTTTTCTTTTTTCTATTTTTCCCCTGAGTTATGACATAAATCATGGTATGTAAGAGATGCATACGAGGTAGCTAGCTTGATTGGTTATGCTTAGAAGTTTGGGGGGTTGGATTTATGTACGGAAATATTGCTACTGGGCATGCACCTCTTACACCTAGCTATAACGTATTTTGCTTTTGTAATGAGATTTGAAATTCAAGAAAAGGTGAAGTGCTCTGGCTTCCTCTTAATTCTTGTTCTCTATCTTCCTTTTGTTTTCGTTTCAACCCATTAGTCATTAATTGTTGTCATTTACTACCCACTACAACCACAATAACACCAAAAAAAAAAAAGAAGGTGATATACGCAGCTTTACTCTTTAACTGTATTTCCATATTAAAAGGCCAAAACCCTGGTAAAAGTTGGCACGCGACCAAATTCCATGACAGTGGCTGTATTGCTTTTCGTATTTTGTCATTGATCGATCCATTTTGGGTAATAATCCATGAAGTGGACCGACATGTTGGTATCCGGTTTATTATCAGCTTCAAAATTAATACCTTTTTTTGTTTAATGATCAAGTCCATTAACTAAGATTTTAATGTTTATAACCCTTAATATGGTTCAATGGCGTTCAAAAACCGATCATCATTTATGACCGAAATTGAAATTAAGAACTCTATTCACCTAGTTTCAAAATTCTTGTAAGTCTGTAAAATAAATTTCATGTAACGAAAACTCTTCAGATGATGTAAAAAATTTCGGATACATCACCATTGAAGCATGACAAAACACATTCAATAGAAAGGTAAATTTGAGACATGCGATAATATATTGAGCCCTGTGAAATGCAAAAAAAAATGTGTATGCACTCTACAATCAACCAAGAGTGTCTAAATCATTCATCCATCAAAACTTATAATCGAGAAATCAATAGTTGATGTTAGACAATCAGCTTTAATATTTTATTTTATTTTATATACAAATATCTATCGAATGTTAGAAACTTGAAGCGTGCTCTATTTTTCATTTAACGATTTGCATATGTTAGCATCTACATCTGGCCCTGTAGATGGCATCAGCACCGGACAAAAGCGGAGAACCTATGAAGTCAATGTCTAGCACTATAACTCCACTGAATAAACTTGAGCAACGATGACCTTAAAAAAGCAATTATGAGGGTGTCTTGGTCAAAGAGCGGTCCATGATATATTCATCTGCGCTATAAGTCAGAGGAAGGGCTGCAAATGTCAAAATAGGATCATCATCATCATCTACAAATCTATGTCAAGAAAGCAAATTGTATGCTTTTGGAAAATAAGAACCAAAAAGCGAGTCCTCAAATCTTTTATATGAGTGAAAAGGGCATCACTATGACCGCCACCAGTTCCCACTATCCCCTTCCCGTGAATTAATTGCAAGCCCGACTATCTCCACTGATTCATATAAAGGGTTAAATTGATCAGACTCAGAAATTTAGAAGAAACTAAAGTTTAGGATGAAAGTTTCTTCTTCAGTTAAACCAAGAAAATCAGGAGGAGCCTCATCCGATACCCAATCCTTACGTCACTCGAAGTAGCAAAACTCATTACGGGCCCGACTTTTTTGAACCTAAGAGAAATGCCCATAAACAAAACAGAAAACATGTTGAAAAATTAATCAAGACCAAATTAAGGGTCCAACAGAACAGAACAGTCTTTTGAATTTTTCGACTAAATCACTGTAATATAATATTTTGAAATAATAATTAATATATGTAACCAATATATTGTCAATAATTATAAATTGAAAGGTATAAGACGGCCCAAAAAGTGCTTGGTCAAGATCGCCTTTGTAAGGCCAACTTGGGTATTGAGCATTTACTTATAAGAACTGTAAGAAACGAATTTTTTGCAATTGTCAACCTTAGAGGAAAAAAAAAAAGAATCAATC
>JAJMLV010000228.1:21490368-21500687 GCA_027123465.1 Erythroxylum coca | reverse complement strand
GGAACCTAATGGGTCACACATCAAAGAGCAATTTGTGAAAGAAAAATCAATTTAATTAAGTTGGACTTAATTATAAAATTTGAGAAACTTTGGAGATCAAATATGAAATATTTGATTTTATTAAAATTAAATTAATTAGAATTAGAATTTGATTTTAATTTTAATTTTAATTAAAGGTATTTAATCTTAATAAAAGACTCTTATGATTTTTTTCTATTTAGAGAGAAGAACTTTTTACAAGCTAATACTTTTGTCTTCTTCCTCTCAAATCAATTTGAGAATTGCTCTGTGGATGTCATCAGAAGTTGGACACTTGAACAGCTCTTGATTGATCAATCGGAAAAAATTTAAAATTTTTTTAACAAAAAAACGAACAAGGTATAATTTTTAAATCGTTTTATATTTTATTCATGTTTATTCAATTATCTGAGTCCGCCCGAAATCTGTAAGATTTTTATTTTTCAATGCACATATAATTTTATCACAATTGGATTTCAACATTCTCAATATTTGTATTTCAGTAGGAAGATCTTTGTTAAGCACCACACTTAGACACGTGTGTATCCCACCCTCGTATTTTCATCAAAGCACAGAGGTTTTCAACTTGCAAAGGCACTCAATCCCTGTATAGTCCAATACTCTTAACGAAACATTATGGAAGTTAATCCATAAAGAGAGGTTCTGGAACTTGATGAATTCAAGCTTGAGGCTCGGGTTCCAGTTCTGTAGAAAGATTGGTTGATTTCCCCACGTGCCACGGCCCTCCTTTTAAGATTTTATGAGCTTGAGAGCTTTACGGGAAGTTGATAGCGACAAAGCGGGCAAAAGTGGCTAGTACGCAGCCACTTGACGATGCAGTCCTCGTGATAAACATGACTACACGCCCACGGCATTCGAATTGCTTGTGTTCCCGCTTCAACGTCTTCCAAGCACACTGAACAGTTAGAGCAACCCTCCTCCATCAGAAAAAGTCTCTCCAGTGCTTCAATGGCTGATTCAGCTGCAGGCACTTGTTTCGCTCCCTCCAGCGCCGACTCTATCAAAGCCCTGGCCATTCCAGCATCATAGTATTCACCGTAATAATTAAATTCTTCAATACGAGCTATTCCTATTTGAATATGAATGCATCTCTTAACAGCACTGCCACTGCTGTCAGTACTCGTTGCCTTCCTCAAAGTCTGTGCAATCGCTTCTTGGACCGCTTGATAGGGGGTCTCGGGGATTCCCCATTCTCTCAACTGTTTGACTACCAATTCAGGGAGAAGATCGCCAACGCGATACGCGATGTCTTTGCTACCAACAAACGTGGCCCTCGTCGGCAACAGAGAGACTTGGCGAGGTGAGTAAGGAATAGCAATTAGAATGATGGGAGTCCCAAGATTGTGCTGCTGTACCATATGGGTTAGCCGCGGGTGGTTATTCGGAAATCCTTAGTCAATTCAGAGTTATGATTTTTCAGGTGGAATCCTTTTCCAACCACGAACGGATGTTTGTTCTACATCTTAAGAAGTAATATATGTTTAATCATTTGCTTTATCTACATCTTCAGAAGTAATATATGTTTCATTATTTGCTTTATCTACATCTGAAGAAATAATCTATGCTAATGCTATACGAAAATTTCAAAGATTAACAAATGATTATCCAAGTAAGCCTACAATTCCCCCCCTTTTCTCTGTAAACTATCTAAAAGTAAATAGGAAAGGGCCAATTTTCAAGTCAAATACTCTTTTTTGGTATCACGAGGGAATTGAACAAGGTGGAAATATCATGGAAACCAGCCAGACGACTTTGCATGTCAAATATGAAAAAGAGGAAACGGTTGTTCCTCACGTTAATAAATTGTTAATATTTCCAACAACTTATTTAGCAGCACCACAAGAAAAGAAACTTACAAGCTAGTGCATGTTAAGAGTAAGGCAAGTTGCATAACAACCAACATTTCATCATCAAAACCACCAACATGGCAATAAACTTGTCCAACACTTGCCCTATCCCCTCCTGTTTCTTTCAGGCAAAACTTATGCACCAGCAGTCAAAATACTAATCCCCATCAGTGTCAGCTGCACTCATAGCCTTCGCCAAGTATTCCTGTGCTTCTTCAAGCGCAGATACGTTGGCATCGGCAGCATATAATATCTTCTTGATTGCATTTGCCACCTGCAAACATTCGGCCAAAGAACAGATATTGTTTTGTTCATATACATCATAACAAATATGTTCCTTCAGCTACTTACAGGGAGGTCCTCCAATTCAGGAGTCTGACAAAGTATTTCTACATCTCGCAACTTGGCAAAGTAAAAGTCTCTTTCTTTTTCCAAGAGGTCAACAGAGAGCTTGAGCTCTGTAACCTGCATTCGTATAACAAAATTTGGCACTTGCAGAATAATGTTCTTTTACAATTATATCTATAGGACATGCACAAGAAAAACCAATACAAATACTGCGTGTTCAAAGTGAAATAACTATGGAAACCTTTCAAGAGATAAACATGCATCTACAGCAATACAAATACTGTGAAGAATAGAGGAATCTATTAAATAAGTGAAATGCATTGGCCAGTAGACAATCCCTCGGATATTGATCTGATTTTCATAACAGTTGAAAATTGAGAAAGAGGTCTGCACAGGCAGTATGATGGATGCATACGGAAACAAACAGATTTGGTTCAGTACCTCCTTGGACAAAGCTTCGATATCCACTGATGAATCTGCCCCACCTACTCCAGTGCATCCTTTCCCTTGTTTTGGACCTATAAGGATCCATTAAATAGAAAGGCGCAAGTTTAAGAGCGAGCAGAAGAAAATTCAAGCATGAACAAGAAAATGCCTACTGACCAGATGATTTGTACAGGCCAACCGAGTCACTACCAGCAGAGTTATGGATATTGTTTGCTTGCAATGACTTTGACGTCTTTAGAGAACCTCTATAACTACGGTCTTTTCCTCCCTTACATCTTCTTTCCACAGGATTATAATTCCTAATTCAAATAATCAATGTGTTTGTGAAAAATGTTAACACAATGGCAACCATATCAAACAGAAACATAAGGTGGAAAATAACAGAAGAGACAGTATAATACTCATTCATGACGCCACCATTTACAGAATCACAGTATCGCTTAAGCCATTGTAAGAACTCCAAGTTGTCCAAAGGCCGACCTTTAACAAGTCTGTTGACTTCAACATGCTGCCACATAACCATGGGCCGTGATATGAATGCAGATAAAACATTGAATTGCAAAAAATATAGAACAGAAACAGCTCCCTATAATTTTGGGAGCCTTAAAGAGTCTTAGCTAAGCGATACTCAGATGTTCCAATGAACAGCCATGTTCTGTTTCACCCACAATCACATGACGAATATATTTAACATAGGGAAAACAAAGATGACATTTGATAAATAATACCAGACTAGGAGGATCACATTTTGATTCCAGGCTGTAGAATATATCCAAAAGAGGAAAATAAAGCCTTGACACCAAATTTGGGAAAACAATCACTAGTTCAGGTCTCTGAATGTCAAGTTACAAAGGCTAGCAATAAATTGAAAAGACTAAATGCAAAATGTAAGATAAAGAAAGCAAAATGTAAGATAAAGAGGTATTAGATGGGGCAAATCATGTTCAAAATGCAGCAAAGGATGGAGATTACACTCTCCTGGGATATATGTCAGAAAGTTCATGTCGATAATCCATCCAGGAGTCCAAGGTTCAAACAAATATGGAGATGCAGGAATACCCCATCATTAAATTCATTAATCATGCACTATGAGACATACTCAAGTTACAATATGAAATACCTTTTCAATTTTCAACTTGTTAAAGACGTCCTGCAGAATCTTATAATTTTGGATCATATCATACTCAGTCTTTGCATCAAAATTAACCTACAATAGATTAAACTGAAATGTGAGGAAAGTCATTAAAAATCATATAGTTGAGAGAACAATGAACTTGATTTGAATAGAGAAAAATGTGGCAAAAATTTGCAACCTTGTGCATGGGAACAACTCCTGGATAGGTCATATCCATCATCTGGCATTGCACAGCACCTGATGCAGCCTGGTATAGTAATTGAAAAGGCAAACATCAAAGAGAGAATTATACGCTGAAATATGATAATTCTAAGCATAATTAGATGCTAAGTCAATTCTCAGATACGGAGAACACTCTTATACTTCCAACTATGTTTCTTTATTCTATAAATCTAACATATTTATGACACCACTAACACAGTTGATGTTCTAAAAATGCTTATGCAAATTCTAATCATATGTATACTAACCATAACGCTAACTTGTGACAAGCATTATGCTTCATATTAGCAGCTTATTAGCACGCTGGTTAAGTTGCATGACGAATTGGTTGCTGTAAGAGAATCTGAGATATTTCTACAGCGTTTTACTAGAAACGAGGTCACTGAAGAAACACAGTTTAGGATCAAAACTAAAAAGCAAAAGCATCAAGCAGAATGGCGGCTGACATTTGCAACAGAAAACCAAGACCATGTATTGCTAAAATTAAATTAAATCTATCCCGTTCACTATGTACTTTAAACCAACCTAAATTTACCATCAAGCAAACCCATTTCAACCAAGAGCTATGTAGATGATAGGTTTTTTAATATATATATTTCCAAAGGGTGGATATTGATTTATTTCCCATAATCTGACCGTCAAAGCAGTACCCTGTAACACGTACAGCAAGCTTTTGTTTAGAGAAAGAGAAAAGATCAAAAACGTTTTTAATAAAATAAACCAATTTGGATAAAAAGGTAATCTAAATGAAATTAGAACGACGTAGATAGCTTTAGCAATCCATTTCGTTCGTGGAACAAAATGTAAATGTAGATAAAAAGCAATTTCAAGAGCTGGGTAACGCCTAAAAACGAAAGCCCATTACCAATTAAGTTGAAATTACTCATAAGCCATGAAGGGGATTCATCAAACCAGACAAAAACCAAACTTAAACCGGCCGCTGAGACTCAGTGGCCTTAAGAGTCGATTCAACACGATAAGAATTGAAACCAAACATGAGAAATGAACAAAAGAAAGTTAAAGAACACCTCTTCAATACGAGAGAGGCTGAGTTGAAGCCTGTTGTTGATCCAAGTTAAAATCTCATTCCTTCCAACAAAGTACGCACTGTCCATCATCCCAATATTTGACGCCATCTCCTATTTCCTTCGCTCTCTTCACAGTCACACCCCCAAAAAGCAACCAAAAAAAAAAAACGAAACCCAGAATGGCCAGACCAAAAAGCACCCAAAAGGAACACGATTGAGACAGAGAAGACAATAAGATGAGAATGTAGGTAATTTTGAAGATTAAACCGTGAAAAGAGGAGCGCGGTTTATAGACATTTAAAAAGAGAGAAAAGGGTATGAAATTAGAGGAGAGTGTGAAACTGAAAGTAAAGAAATTAATGGCGACAGAAAGCGAGAGAAAACGAGAGAGAAACCGAAAGAAATGAGAAGGGGACAAATGGAGCGAACCAAGTGATGAAATATAAAGGAAAGGGTGTGGGATGGGTTCGCCGGAGTTTCTGTTTGGCAAAGGATCTTTTTGATTTTCAAATTTTCTTTTAACGTTAAGTTTATATCAACAATTGGCATTAACATAAATAAATAACAAGAGATCTCACGGGATTGCAGAAAGAGACCAGTTTTGAGTAACATAAATGACATATTTAGTATGAGCTTAAATGGGGGTTATTTGCAGTGTGAGTGGGATGATGCTATGCTGCCATTTGTTATTTTTTAATGTTGTGTATAGTTGCTATCTCTTGTATACAAAGCGGAATGGAATAAAAATTTAAAGATGAAACAGAACAAAAATTAAAAATAATAAAGTTGTAACCGGGACAACAACCAAATACTATGTTAAGGTTGAAAAAAAAAAGATAAGGGGACCAGAAATGGCAAGTGGGGTTTAATTTTCTCGGATGAAAATCACATTTTGGAATTTGCATAAATGTATGGTGAGCCTCACCTACTTCTCCAAATGCTGCATTTGGCGCTTTTGTTTAGTAGGTAGCAGCAATGGGAATCCATCTCAAGTTATCTATTCTGAATTTCTTTATTTTGATTTATTGCATTTGTATATATAAACTATAAATAAGTTTGTATAATAAATTATCCATTTAATATGATTTGTCTCGTTCTTATGAACATTCTTATAAACAAAATACAAGAAATTTTATTCTAACATTAAATTACATAAAAATAAAAAATGAATCAAATTATCGACACCCACTTAAGAATAAGTGTATAGTAAAAGGTTTAAGACGTGCATATATGTTCATTTTAAGAGTTGCATGGTTGTCTATTAAACTTGAGCACAAGACAGGTCCGACTGAGCCATCCCCTTTTGTCAATTAAATTGCAGCAGCTACATATTATATACCATACGTACATAGTTTCTTAGAATCTGCTAGTATTTGAGATAACATTGGAACTACCAATACAAGGGGCATGAGGTAGAAGGTATTACTCACTTTTAGGTCTTTCGCAATAGGAAGTGACGTACTTTCTTAAATATCAATTTCAGGCTACATCAAAGTAGCCTCCCACGGTTGCTTTTATGCTTGTAGTAATCCTTTTAATCCACCAAATAGATTCATTTACGTGTTCGAAAACAATGAGGACGATGTGATCCTTGATTGGATTAAGATTTAAGATACTAAAGTTAGTTAGTTATGCCCTCATTTCAGGATGAATTATCCATAAAATAATGTTTATACTAAATTTTCATTATGATATTCAAATTACTAATAATTGTTAGGTATTGGCCTGAATTGTTTCTTGGTAAATGTTGGATGGCTGGTCAATTTTGGATGGCAACAATAGAAAAGGAGGAAAAATAAAACTTGTATACTGCAATTGTTTTTTGTTGAATTAGTTAATGGAGGTAGGCAAATTGACTTTGCCAAATTGGTGGACAAGTTGGTTTTTTGCCAACTTTAGAATTGTACTATAAATAAGGGTTGATGTGAGTATATTTTGTGAGTGTGTGAGAGGTTTTGTACTAATAGTTTCATATTAGTGGGAAGTATAAGAAGTCCGTGGACGTAGGCAAGATTAAGGCCGAACCACGTTAAAAATTCTTGTGTCTTGTTTTCTTTTGTTCGCGAATCTTTTGCAGTATTTCTAACAATAATAATTCTTATGGATAAGAAGCTGTAGAAATGCCAGGCGGCAAAAGTTATCGGCTGTAGATTGCAACTTTGTACCATTTAATGTCTCGATAATGTTGCGGTTGTCATGTCTTCTATTGAGGAGGACAGACGAGGCATATCCTCCAAAAACAAATTACCGTCCTTGGACATTGTGTACGCTGGATAAGTCAAAATCGTGACGTGCTTGACAATAAATAAAATATTACATAGAATCTGATTGCCAGGAAAGGAAATGCATACCAAACCTAAACTCCACAAACGAGAAGAGATCTATGATATTGACTGTGGCTACTTGCTTCCAGTGTGATTACCTTCAATTTAAGAAACTGGTGAATCGAATCCTCTTTTTAAGATTTAAGCCCTCGAACTTCGTAGCATGGATGTAACCAATGCCATTCCAAGCCAAGGATTATTGCTCATATGAAGTCTGCTATCAATTATTGGGGTTAAGCGTGGATGGGAGAATAATATGCCCCTATTGTTTATTCTCTCCAAGTCTTTACACACAAGGTGAGACCGAGGTCCAAAAATGGTATAATAATCTCTTCTATCATCTCGTCCCTATATTAAGGGTTAGAATTTAAATTTTAATATTAGAAAAAATAGTAATGTGAGAGTCAGAAAAAAAAATTGCATTTCATGCTCAATATAATGTTAGCATACATGCATGTGAATTTGAATTTTTATACACACGAAAATAGTTGTACATGCACTTATTGACATTCCAAATATATTGAATTCTAATGAGATATGTTGAGAATTGTGGTTATAGTAAATAAGTTAAATGAAATGGAGTAGAAGGACTAGAAATAAAATTGAAGTGTTGGATTTTAGTGAATAGAAGTCATCTGAGAAGTTACTGAGAATGAATAGTTAAGGGAGTTAAATTTGATCTGAAACTTCCATGAATAAAATGTACTAATCTAGATGGATTTTGACAAAATTGTCTTCATGGAAGTTGTAGATCTTTCTTTTAGCCTTCCATTGATATAAAGTTTACAATTTTTGGAGTTCGGGATCAAAAGTTATAGAGTTTAGAAGTTAAGTTTTGGTGAGGACGTATTGTCTGGTGAAGATGTATCATCTAGTAATGATGTATTGTCTGGTGAAGACGGATTGTCTGGTGAGGACGTTTCGTCTGGTGATGACGTATCTTCTGGTGAAGATGTATCGTCTGGTAAAGATGCTTTGTCATGTGAGGATGTATTGTCTGGTGAGGATGCTTCATCTAGTGAGGACATATCGTCTGGTGAGGAGGCTGCGTTTGGTGAGGACGTATTGTCTGGTGAGGACGCTTCGTCTAGTGACGTCATATTGTTTGGTAAGGACGCTTCGTTTAGTGACGTCATATCGTCTGGTGCACTGTTTATCTGATCCTATCGTCTGGTCCCATTTTTGACCTTGTAGATGATAGAATGTGTCTTTAAGGTTTTCATGAAAGTTGTATATCTTGAAGTTCTCTTTCAAACCAATCAAAGAACACCAATCTGAGTTCTCTAGAGAAAGTTAATACCATTTTTCCAATTTATCTAACCCTTCATCTGGGTTCATCTAATCCTATCATCTGGTCCCACTTTTGAACCTACAAATGATAGAATTTGTCTTCAAGGTATTCATGAAGGTTGTAGATCTTGAAGTTCTCTTTGGAACCATCTAAAGAACTACTTGACCTTATATCTCTAGAGAAAGTTATACTAATTGCAAGACATCTTCTGTGTACTGTTCAAAATGTATTGTCTGGTCCAAATTTTGATCCTTTAGATGACAAAATCTCACTTCAAAGTCTTCATAAAAGATGTAGATATTGAAGTCCTCTTATTAACCGTTCAAGAATGATCTTGATCTGATATCCCTAGAGCAAGTTAGGCCTTTTGTCCTGAAATAGGTTCAATATGGTTGAGGACAGAATTTTGTTTGATTTCCTTCAGCCATAACCTTGTCATCTAACATCCAAATGACTTAATTCTTTTACCAATAGATCCATAAGACATTCAGTTACATCTCCACCAAAAATCAGAGCTTTCTGAATTGATTTGGTTGGTGCATTTAAGATGGAAATGTCACTGTACTGAAGTATGATAATCGATAGGATTAATTCACTAAACATACTTCAGTGTTTTGATTATATCTAGATCTATAGAACTCCAAATGAGATAAATTTTTTTTGGAGTAAATTAGATCCTAGGGATACATATAATATGAAGAATTTGAATTATGATTCAGTCTCTAAGATGTTCAATTTCTGGATGGAACTTGTGCTTAGTATACTATTTTGGACAAGAGCAGTCTGAAATTGTTTAAAACATATCTTTCAAACTACTGAACCAAATTGGATGATTTTGGTATCAATAGAAACATAAGACATAGGAGAACATGTTTCTAAAAGAAAGTGTTACAAAATGAGTTCAATATCGGGGTCAAAAAGAACATGTATAGTTAACCTGAAATGTTGTGTTTATGGAAAAATCTGAAAATGATTTAAGGGGTTATGACTTATGATTACAGTGGTTTTATTAAGTCATAAACTTAAGTATAAATCATACTTAAGTGAGTCTTAATAAAGGGAAGTGCATAAGTGGATAAGAAATGGATAGGTGTCCTAGCTCAAGTTAAGATTTTATTACCCTCGAAAGACAAGCTACTGTACTTGTCTTTATCTTTCTCGAAACCTCTTTCTCTAGAGTTCCTCCAACACAAAGTTTTTCATCAAATTTTCACCAAAGTTAAATCTTTCTTTTCTTTGTTTGTCCTCACTTCCACTTTGATATTTCTTTCTTCTACCCTAAGAAAAACTGAACCGTCTATCAACTTTCAAGTTGATATATGTGGTTGCATAAGGGATTAGGGTTACGTGATTGTTGCAGATGTTGGAGCTTTTAAACAAGTAAGCTTTGTATGAACTGAAGCATGCATCATGAGTTCACTGTAAAATGGTTAAGAAATACTGATATTCGTATTTGTTGGGAAATAACTGTGGAGATTTTGAGTGTGCCGTACATGTTGATTTTTCTGATTTGATGATCAAAAAGTTATAAGAGGTTGTAGAAATTATTTTTTTAAAGTTGAAAGATCAACTAAAATATGTATGTGACGAGAACAGAAAATTTTGGATAAATGATTATATAAATACTCTGTTTTTCTT
>JAJMLV010000228.1:21456169-21469760 GCA_027123465.1 Erythroxylum coca | reverse complement strand
TTGATTGTTAAATATGTTCTGAAAGTGCATTTGCATGTAAATGAAAAGTGATACTTAACTCTAATGTTGAATGCCGGACTACGATCTGATGACATGTGAATGTGAATCATGCAAATGTGACTGATGCATTTTATTTCCTGAATGCTTGAAACATAATGGTTGTTGTGACTACAGTAGCTACCGAACAGAGCTTTAAGCTTAACGAGTGGAAAGGAGCCTCGAGCTTAAAAGTGATTCAGAGCCTCAGGCTCAACATTTAATGAGCCCTGTATCCCTCAAACGAATAAGGGACAGTTATCAATGAGCCCTATATGGAATAGTTATGCACTTGGTCACAATAAAGTAACAAATGAAAAGTTAGTCTCATGTGCACTGCATATGCATAATATGAGTGATTAAATTATATTGAGTGTGAAGTGTGAAATGTGTAAAGATGTGAATTATATGTTACGTGATTGGGTGAGCCATCGATGATGGTCACTCATTGAGTTTGCAAAACTTACCCAAAATTTGCAAATATTTTTTAGGACTCAGAAGAATACCACGTTAGGCAAACGAGAGTATACTTACTGAATGCAAGGAAAAGATAGAGGACGGAATCAGTTCACATATGCATTAGTGTTTTTCTATTTTTTTATAAATTTGTATTCCGCGATTTCTGTAAAATAATTTATTCCAAAAATTTTGTCTAATGTGTATACAAAGGTTTTTATGATGGAATGTAAAGATATTATGATTAAAGTGTTTTGTAATTAATGGGCCCCAATTGACTATTGAAATTCTATTGATTGTATTGTGTTGATTGAAAATCTTTATAAATGAAAGTGAGCCCGAATTGGGTATTATCTCTGCATATTATGTTTGTGGTTTCAAAAAAAAATATACCGATTTTTGAATGATTAAATGCTCTAGCATGTCACTCTCGCAGGGCACGAACTTGAATATCACCCAAGATGTCGGGCACGTGTCTTGCGGGAGTGGGGTGCTACAAAAGTACTTTTGGCATGCCCAACATCTTGCATTGCAATGGCATTCCTTAGGATCATGATATCTAATCTTGTTAAGTTGTTATTTTATGCTTATTTTGTATATAAATCTCTTTAATGTGTTAAAATTATTATTCAAAATTGATGGATTTACTTCTTAATTGTTCTCATATTATTTTCAACACTTAAGAGATGAAATTGAATTAAAAAGATACAAAGGAAGCAAAGATAATTCGAAATTCCAGATTGACAGGAAATTTAGTGACTAAGCGTGGGCACGTGCAGACTATCTACAGAATTTGTTTTCAAATGTAGATCTGATTCACTTGAGATTTTCATGATCTTGAGAATCAGATTGTGTCCTTATTAATAGAGATTTGCCACCTGAATCTAGGGGAAGATTATCTTCAAAAGATCATGGAAAAAAAAAGAGAGAGGAAGGATTGAAACGCATAAAAGGAGGGGAATTGCTACTGTTCACTTTAGCCACTTTAGGGATAGTTTTACATTCTTCTGCATAATTTTTCTGCAGTTTTTCTTCTTTTTTTTGGTTAACCATGGTTAGGTCTTTCAATTTTTGCAATATTTCTCTAGGGATTTTTTAATTTTCTAAAAAAGATCAGGGATGGAGACTTTACAATTGGCTATTTCTTTACTGATTTTCACTTTTGTTATGAGTAGCTAAATCCCTTTTCTTGGTTGAGGGAAACCATGTTATCATCTATTATATGTGAGATGTTTCAATAAAGTTTGCTTTGTTAATGAATATTAAGTGCCTTCCGAATTGCTTTTATGATTGAATTGGTTGATTTATAGGATGCGCAGCTAGGAATTGATTCATTTAATAGCCAGATTAGTAAAATATGACGTTCAGTTTTGCTAATCACAAGTGGCAATTAGGATTACCATCTTTACGTTAGAGTTGAAAATTCTAAGAAGAAACTCATCTTGATTAAATACATATCATACATGTGTTGTCTTATTCATTGGTTTCTTAGTACTTAAAGCTATTACTCAATTGGACTTACGATCGTATCTAAGTTGCTAATTAATAAGAATGCTTATAATACAATTTTCTATTCATTTACACTTAAGAGAAAACATCACCCAATGAATATTTATTGATGAACTGAATTTTATATCAAAGATCCATATTAGTGTGATAACATTGGTGACCCGAAACTAAGGTTTGTTTATTGAATTTCCATATCTAAATATTTTTCATATTATCCTTATTATGATGATAAATTTCCATCTGTTGCTACTTCTAGGTTTGAGCATCAACTGGCGGATTTCATACCTTAATCGTGCAAGTAACGAGGGAAGACCAACAAACTAAGGTATGTGAAGTTTACTCATTTTTTTGGTTTTTTTTACATGCTATGTTTTGCAAGATACACAGTACAGATTCACTTATCCACTGAGCTACTATCAAGAGCAGCTCTACTTCCAACCAGAGCCTCCACCTCCACCAATGCTACCACAAGTTGATAAGATGTCTTTAGAGAAGATTGTAATCAGCACTCTTCAATTCCATCAGGAAACGAGGAGCAGCTTAAAGACCTTAGAAGATCAATTAAGCCACTTAGCAGAGAGACTAGAAGCCCAAGTGTCTAGAAGAGTTCTTAGCCAACAGGAGAGTGATGCGGAGGAGTTGTGCATTCCTTCAAAAAGTGGAGATCATTTGGACAACCCATAAGCAAAAAAGGAAGAGCAAACGGAGTTAGGAGAGGAAGAGCTTATAGTTCGAGAAAATATGGAGGATGTGCAACCTCCTAAGGTAAGCGATGCGGTTGTCGCTACAAAGTATTACTTCATATCCCACAAGAAATTTTCGAGCTCCATGACACTCCGTCTGCTATGGAAAACTTGGGGCTCTCATACCTTCACCAAAGTACTTTTGGCATGCCCAACATCTTGCATTACAATGGCATTCCTTAGGATTGTGATCTCTAATCTTGTTAAGTTGTTATTTTATGCTTATTTTGTATATAAATCTCTTTAATGTATTAAAATTATTATTCAAAATTGATGGACTTACTTCTTAATTGTTCTCAGATGATTTTCAACACTTAAGAGATGGAATTGAATCAAAACGATGCAAAGGCAGCAAAGATAATTTGAAATTCCAGATTGACAGGAAATTCAGTGACTAAGCGTGGGCACGTGCAAGGACAAAGACTATCTGTNNNNCTTAATTAATGCTAACATAATTTACTTGATTAGACTAATCATGCTTAATTAAATAAAAAAAAATTTTGGGGCTAACAATTTTCCACCTGAATCTGGGGGAAAATTATCTGCAAAAGATCATGGAAAAAAAAGAGAGAAAGGAAGGATCGAAACGCATAAAAGGAGGGAAATTGCTACTCTTCACATCGGCCACTTTAAGGATAGTTTTACATTTTAATGCAAAATTTTTCTGCAATTCTTCTTCTTATTTTGGTCAGCCATAGTTAGGTCTTTTAATTTCTGTAGTATTTCTCTAGGTACTTTCAAATTTTCTAAGAAAGACCAGGGATGGAGACTTTACAATTGGCTATTTGTTTATTGATTTTCACTTTTGTTATGAGTAGCTAAATCTCTTTTCTTAGTTGAAGAAAACCATGTTATCATCTATTATGTGTGAGATGTTCCAATAAAGTTTGTTTTATTAATGAATATTGAGTGCCTTTCGAATTGCCTTTATGATTGAATTGGTTGATTTCTAGGATGTGCAACTAAGAATTGATTCGTTTAATAGCCAGATTAGTAAAATATGACGTTCAGTTTTACTAATTACAAGTGACAATTAGGATTACCATCTTTACATTAGAGTTGGAAATTCTAAGAAGAAACTCATCTTGATTAAATGCATGTCGCATATATGTTATCTTGTTCATTAGTTTCTTAGTTCTTAAAGCTATTACTCAATTGAACTTATGATCATATCTAATGTATTGATTAATAAAAATGCTTAAAATATATGTTTCTATTCATTTACACTTGAGAGAAAACATCTCCCATTGAATGTTTATTGATGAACTGAATTTTATATCAAGGATCCATATTAGTGTGATAACATCAGTGACTCGAAACTAAGGTTTGTTTACTGAATTTCCAGATCTAAATATTTTCATTTTGTTTTTGTTTTTGTTATTTCTAATTTCTTAAATTACGTGAACCAAACCCCCCCCCCATTTGTTTTAGTTTTAAACTCGTATAACCTTTGCTGTTAAAAATTACTCGTGGGAACGATCCCAACTTCTGCTGCTACATTAATATGTATTACAGGAAGTTGGTTTCTTTTTAAATTTGGTTGCAGCGACAGCAGTACCAAACCTAGAATCCTCTTGTGCCTTCATCAAGTCCACTATTTGGTGTTGCAACTATTAGATTGGTGCATCCAAAATTTGGAGTTGAATTGAATAAGATATGACCTCTTCCTTCCTTTAAGGAATTGGTCCTATGGGTGCCTCCACTCTATTGACACCCTCTATCAAATTGTTGCCTCCCTCCATATTAATATTATAGCTCTGATACCAGTTGTTACAAAGGTTCTCTTAGATACTAAACTTATACCAAAGTTACGCCTACTCCTTTGCACGACAACCTCACTTAGGTCTATTTAAACTAAACTCAGCCTTCCCTCGTGATCTTGACCAATAAAATCTTGTTCTTGAACACCTCACGACCCTCGAAGTGTTGAGCTCTCACACTCGAGTAAGAATACTAAGAAGTATTAAATATCATAGGCAATAATAAACACACACAAGTTACCGTAAAAACCAACTTTTATTACTTTCCTAAAAGTATACAAAAGAATACTCTCTCTCAATATATTCTCTTCCCCTCTATCTCTCCTCTCCCCAAGAACAATGTTCAAATAAGCTATTTATAGGCACCTCTGGATTTACAATTCAGAATCCTAATTGAACTAAACTAATAAGATCACATCTTATCCTAATTGAATTACTTCACATTATCTATTAGGATGATATCCTCATCCAAATAGGACTCTATCTTATAAGATTTAGCTACATCACAGCTCACAAGATATGAGATTATATTTAATTAGGAATGATACATCCATATCCATGAAGAACTTTGTTATCTTCAGATGATCCTCACACATGATCTTTATCTTTTAAAGTTAATTTATATCTATTGTGATCTTATTTGTTACAACATCCAAGATCTCCCATTAATGTTTATCCATAATAAGTCATTCATGCCTAAAGCCTTTCATAGCACACTAGTCTAATTCATTGCTTACCCATGTTAAGTTCATTAGTCATAGTCTGTCTATTTGAATAGACATTACGCCCATAGAGCTCTCACATGTCTCTCTCATATATGTGATCCAATGGACCTTGGGTTGAGGTGGACCTTCAACCCAAGGTCCAGCTCAAGCTAACTTTTAGGCTCACATTCGAATCTTGCATCTCATCGAAGATTTATGTCAATGTTCACCAACGTTTGCCAACACTTGACAATGTTTGTTTTCGTTAACTACTCGCAAGTCTTTACCTTATTCTGTCCTCACGAGTGTTGAACATTGATCAAGCTCCCTAATGCTCGCACGATTTGGTAATTAGGATATAAGAGTCTAACACCTATCCTCTTTAAATTATTATTCAATTGTTTAATTAGTTTATGTTAAGCAATCCATTTATTCATAGTTTTTAAATTGAGTTTATTGGTTAAAAATCATTTAATTTTATACACTCAATTTATCTTCCTCCCTCTCTTGGGTGCCATTAACGACTAATAAGACAGTTATGTGATTTTGAAGTTAGGGTCAAGTCGGATAGGGGTTTTTAGGTTAGATCTAAGTCGCTAAAATTTTGTTGGTCCAATGGACTGATTTTACCACGCAGAATTTTAGTAGTCAACATCAGGAGGATTCTTTAGAAAATTTAAACTACAAGGAATTTTTCAATAATTCTAAAGATTAGTGGTTTTCTCAATATTTCTCTACGTACAAGGGAGATTTTTTACAATAAAAATTAAACTTAATTTAATTTAAGTTCTAATATATAAATCTTACTGAGTCTAAGTAATATAATAAGATCCACATATTTAATAAAAATATTATTTCAACATTGAATATAATATATAATCCGTAAAAAAAAATTTGTTCAAATATATTTATTTAAATTTTAATTTAAAATTTTTATAAATATTAAATTTATTTTAGATATTTTGATTAAAATATTAAATTCAAATTTACACTTTTTTTCCATTAAATCGACACAACTCGCACTACAAAAGTTTCAATCTTGAGAAAAAGGTCAGCGGCATGTCTAGGTTGTCTGTCATCTGATAAAAGGATTGTTTGGTATAGCCGCATGTTTATTGTCCTATTCAACCTTTCAAGCCATACCATGGACTCTACGAGAGAAACAAAGCCTTAACATCGTAATCACTTTCTACGGACTCTACAAGAGGTTCAAAGCCTTAACTTTCACTCCCTCGTTATAATCCCACCTAACCCAACATTGGACCACATACAAAAACCAGGTAGATAGAGGCTGCTGCTTTCTCATAGACATCAAAAACCCAAACAACTACCTCCTCTCTCGATCTAACTAGTATTCCTCTTGAGTCATGGCTTCTGCGAGCTTTGCTAAGCTTAACGCAGCGTCGTCTACGTGGATCGGACAGCAGTCCTTCGGTCAGCGACCTCGTCCCTCGTCCACTCAGCGAGTCTCCCTACCAATCCGTGCCGGTGCTTACACTGAAGAGCTCGTCAAAACCGCCGTTAGTTCTCTTAAAATTTCTTTCCTGTTTTTTTGACTTAGATCGCTGTCTGTTTTGATATGTACTGATTTGACGACTCATAACTCAATTTCGGCCCGTTGCTTGTCAATTCAAGGCTCAATTTTTTTGTGAATAAAATTTTGATCTCTTCTATCCTGTTATTTTCATGAGCAAGGCACTAAAACTGATTGTACTTTCACCTTTATGTCTTTTATTGGTTGACCATGTGGAAAGTATTTCACTGATTCGGTTTCTTTTGTATCACATAGTTTAATCACTTTCAATGGAAATGAAGAATTAATTGGAATGATCCAGTTGTATTATTCGTCTGTTGCACCTGATTTCCATGCCTGATCATTTTGTTGGTGTAGAAATCGATCGCATCACCTGGTCGCGGAATTCTTGCCATTGATGAATCCAATGCAACTTGCGGAAAGAGGTTGGCATCTATAGGCTTGGACAACAACGAGGCTAATAGACAAGCATATAGGCAGCTTTTGCTGACCACTCCTGGCCTTGGTGAATATATTTCTGGTGCCATTCTTTTCGAGGAAACACTTTACCAGTCAACAACTGATGGAAAGAAGTTTGTTGACTGCTTGCGTGATGAGAACATTGTCCCTGGTATCAAGGTTGATAAGGTATGTTGTGGTAACAATAATTGAAGTTTGTGGTTTTTCCGTGGTCCTATGTTTAAATTCTTAAACATGTGATGTTTGGCATATGATAACAAACTCATGGTATCTATTTTGTGTTGTTTCAGGGTTTGGTTCCCCTACCAGGATCAAACAATGAATCTTGGTGTCAAGGCTTGGATGGTTTAGCTTCAAGATCTGCTGAATACTACAAACAGGGTGCTCGTTTTGCTAAGTGGTAAACTTTCTGCATTTGGATGGCTTGTGCCTTTGGTCGTTGTCTTTCCTTTTTCCTTATACTTTCCTACTACCCAAATACAGCTAATAATTGACCATTATGCATTACGACTTTCTCAGGAGGACAGTTGTTAGCATTCCTTGTGGACCCTCAGCTTTGGCTGTGAAAGAAGCAGCATGGGGACTCGCGCGTTATGCTGCTGTTTCTCAAGTATTCTTTTTTCAAATCTATCGTGAATATCCACGGCTATCTCATGACATTGCTTCACTAATAGCCTAATATCTTCATGCTTTTTGAATCATTATTTTGGTGAAATGAGATTCTGAGATTGCTAGATGATGTTTTCACAGAATACTTTCTTCCCAATATTGGTTCATTTTTTCTTGGTTTTGCATATAACATTGAAATTCAGGCTTGACAAATGTTATATATTGTATCATTGGATTTGATATGCAGGATAACGGTCTTGTGCCCATAGTTGAGCCTGAGATTCTTCTAGATGGGGACCATGGAATTGAAAGGACACTCAAGGTGGCTGAGAAAGTCTGGGCAGAAGTCTTCTTCTATTTGGCAGAAAATAATGTTACATTTGAGGGCATCCTACTTAAGCCCAGCATGGTAACACCGGGTGCTGAACACAAGGAGAAGGCTTCTCCAGAGACCATAGCCAAATGCACACTAACAATGCTTAGAAGGAGAGTACCTCCTGCAGTTCCTGGAATCATGGTAGGAATGCATAATCCACGTTTTCTCTTAATTATTGTTGGTCATGCATTATATCACCCACTTTTCACATCTTTCCTTTGACGCTTGAGCTGTGAATTCCTGTTGCTAATTTATGTACCATGCTAGATCCCTTGGGGCTGTATGGGGCTGTATTCTTATAGAGGTCTGTTGGCTTGATAATTTCACACTTACGGAAGAACTTAATGAACTGTTGTTGCATGAGATGAATTTAAGTTGGCAAGAGTGCTGTCTTATTTGCAGTAAAAGATTTTAGTTAAATCTCAATTGAGTGTTTCATAGATAATTGTGGACTACATACTGACTCAATTTTGATAACTTGCAGTTTTTGTCAGGAGGGCAATCTGAAGTTGAGGCAACACTTAACCTGAATGCAATGAACCAAAGCCCCAACCCCTGGCATGTTTCCTTCTCTTATGCACGTGCATTGCAGAACACTGTCCTCAAAACATGGCAAGGACGTCCTGAGAATGTGGAAGCCGCCCAGAAAGCGCTTCTGGTGCGTGCTAAGGCGAACTCCCTGGCTCAGCTTGGAAGGTATTCTGCTGAAGGTGAAAATGAGGAAGCTAAGAAGGGAATGTTCGTCAAGGGGTACACCTACTGAAAAACCGTATTATATAAATTAGAGTTTCTTGGTCTGAACGAATGTGTACTTGGTGTTCTGTGTTATTTCTTCTTGCACTTAAAATTTAAGGACCGAGGAAATGTAGCAATAGGATAATGATTTCTTTCTGAATGCCAGAGAGTTTGAATAATGCCTGTCGGAAGTTTAAGGGCAATCACGTACGGCAAGAGGTCAGTTTTATAGCAATGGGGGACGCTTGTAATCTTGAAATATTATGCTTGACAGCATATATTGCAATGAATATTTCTTGTTCTCTGCGGTGAAGTTCTGAATAGAAAAACTTGGTAACTTGATTAGGTGCTTGGTGATACATCGTTGTTCTAGATTTTTAGGTTAAAGTTTTGGGGTGGTAAATGATATTAAAAACTGTTATTATGAAATTAGATTGAATTATGATATTACTTATCCGTTACAAAATTAAAACCCAAAAAGGGTAATTTTATTGTTTTCAGGCCACTTAAATTATTTTTGAATTAAATTTAATCTTTTAAGTTTCAAGCCTCATCACAAGTCTTCTTGTTTAGCTTCTTCTTCACTAAACGAGATCTCCTTTGAATTAGTTTATTTTGATATTTGAGATCTTTTGTCTGTTGTGTTTAAAATTAGATTTTGATATTTTAGTATTTTTATTGGTAACTTGGACTTTATTTAATAGAAAATTGTTTATACTTATTTTTATTTGCTATTTCTTGTGTTAAATAAGAATACAATTTAATGTCTCGGTCTATAGTTTAATAAGTGAAAATGTCCAAAGAATATTTTTTTTCACATCGTTTTAGACTTAGCATGATTCAAACTGATAATGTTCACCAATCTTCATGCTAATACACCATAAACGGTGTGAATGAAACAAAGAATCGACATCTCCTTGAAATTAATAGATCACACTTATTATAAATGCACATTCTCAGGTTAATTTGAGGCTAATGTGGTTAACAAAACCTATTTTTTGATTAATCATATACTTTCATGTGTTTTTCCTGATGAGATCCCTTATAGTTTTTTTTTAACTAAACTCTTGTTTTTTGTTACACCCTGAATATTAGTAGTGCTTATTTTATTCGTGATGTTCGTCCCTAAGTAAGTTGTACCCAAATCTTTACTTGTCTAGAAAAGTGGGTATCGATGCTATTGTTTTAATCTTAACAAGTATCTTGTGTTTATCGAAGTTACCCTTTTGAAACACATTTCTTTCTTTCCTACTTCTTCTATTTCTAAGGAAGAGGATGATTGTTGGTTTATAAAATCACATATCATATCACTAATGTTAGTTATACAACCATCACATTCACCACCGCCCTATGTTTATTTTAGACAAAGAGATCACCCTAATAAAAGTTTGGTATATGTCTCTTTTTCTATATCATATCTAACTATCAATCATCTGTATCTCCTAATTGCCCTTCGCAAGGTTAAAAGTAAGTGAAATTATCTTAATTTATTTTTTATTTCTTATATTTACTTGTCTTCCTCTTCGTATTCTTTTGTTGCTTCTTTTTATTACATCCCTCTTCCGAAAATTATGCATGAAGCCTTTCTCATCCTGGTTGGTGCGGTGCTATGATAGAGGAGATGAATGCTCTAGATGCCAATAATATATGGGATATGGTAAACTTGCCTGTAAGAAAGAAGGTCATTGGACGTAAATGCGTACTCACAGTCAAAATTAGTTTTAATGGATCAACAGCTCAACTAAAAGTATGAATAATGAAAAAAGGTTATGCTCAAATTTACGATATGGATTATTTTTACACTCTCTCTCATATTGCTAAATTAATCTTTATTTTGTCTATTCACTTATATGGAAGCTAATCATGATTGGCCCTTATATCAGTTATACATTCTTTTTAAAAACCATTTCTTACATAGTGACCTTTAGAAGGAAGTATATATAGCACAATCGCTTGGATATATTGCTCAAGGGGAGTATGGAAAGTTTATCATCTTTGAAAGTCCATATATTGTTTAAAATAGAGTTATTATACTTGGCATGAAAAGTTTAGTTTGGCAATGAATACATTTGGAATGAATAAGAGTAAGTTTAACCATTTTGTTTTCTATAAATATTCTACATCCTACATCATTCTCCCTTTTATGTATACAAATGATATTGTCATTATTGAAAGTGCTAGCATAGGCATGTCGTCTTTGAAGTCATTTTTCATAATCAGTTTCACACAAAAGATTTAAGGGCTTTTAAGTATTTTTTGGAAGAAGAGGTAACAAAAAGTAAAAGGCATTTTCTATCTCAGAAGAAACAAAACTTGACTTATTAAAAAAGATCAAAAATTATGGACTAAGACATGCAATTCTCTAAAGCTCCTTAATTTATAACTCACAAAAGATGGAAACTTATTTAAAGATCTTGAGAATATAGAAGAATGGTTGAAAAATTAATGGGTTAAGACTGTACAAAAGGAAAAACAAGTTAGATCAATGTGTTATATTTTGTTTCCAAACCAGTTAACATATATCACAAGGTTCCAAAATATGATAACTTTTTGCTCATCTATTAGGTGCAGTCAATAAGTTTTCCTTATCTATTAGGTGCAGTTGTCTCCTTACAAGTTAATAAATATATCAAAGAGAAGATTTAGATTTGTTAGTTATGGTCAATATGTCTTGAGTAAATTTACTTTCACATGCGATAATTTTTATTTTTTAAATATGTAAATTAACTTATGTCTTCATTTTTTTTTACATATAAATGGAAAGAAGTTTAATTACTTATGATAATTAAGTCAATTTAGGACAATTCAATGATCTAGCTTGGGCTTATGATAGATTGGTTACTGGAATGAAGAATTATACCATTTGTTTGTATTGTAACAAGCATTTGAATGGTGAGGGAATTGGAAGATTAAAGAAGTATTTAGCTAGGAACAAAGGTAATGTTAAACGTTGTAAGAAAGTGAGTCATAATGTGAAATGACAAATGAAAACTTTGCCTGAAGATTATTAATATGATAAACATAGAAAGAAAAGACTAAATTACAAAATTTGCAATGGAAGTCCTTTTTTTAGTGGTCAGGATGATATTAGGGATGTTAAAGATGGTATTCCTACCCAACAAAAAGGTAATATTGCACTTGATGTGAAAAAGAGAAGAAGACGTGTCTAACTATTTTGCAGAACAAACAACTCTTAAAACTCTGCCTTTAATCCATAATGCCTTACAATCTAAAAAAGTAACTCATAATGTCAATATGGCAACGATTAGATAGTAGTATGATTCAGGTGTATCATTCAATGATGCCTAATTTTATTAATACTAGCCTATGGTGGATGTTATTACCTCTTACGGTCTGGGATATAAAACTCCTTTAATTGATGACTATAGAGGCAAACTTCTAAGCAACTCTATTTATTAGGGGTGGCAACTGGCCTCAATGTTGGGGAGTCATGGATTCATGCATCACATGCACAACAAGGCAGCGGAAATGTCGAAATCTATATTCCAACCCCACGACATCCCCAAATATTCAAAATCTTAGATGCATGTATACACAAATTATAAGAACATGAAATTTCAACACATGTACCTTTGATAATGCTCCTCCTTTCATGAATCTTTTCCTTGTTTGGGTTATAACAAACACCAAACACCTTCCTTGATCACTCAAGGACACACAAAGATGAAGAAAAAGCAGTGTTTAAGGGTGGTTAGAGCACCAAACAAGATGAGTTCAAGTAGATGCTCAAATGGAGAGATAGATCAAAGATTATTCATGCAACAATTGCATAAATTGCATGAACAAGACTCAAGATCACTTTTATTTTACTCTACAACACTTCTAGACCCCTTATCCTCTTACTTAAGTGTGTTTTAACTTGTTAGTTCATGTGTACATAAGTGAAGAACTCACTTATGCATCATTTGTCGTATCTTCAGTTATGATAGTGGCCTACTTCAATGATAGTCATGCACACTTTGTTTTTCATCCAATCTTTTATGCGTGTGACCCTTAGGTTCTCGGTTATTTTGGGCACTTGAATTAACTCTTAATCCAATCAAATCATAGATGGTTTTATGCCACCTGAATAAACTCTTAATTCAAGCAAATCATGAAGGGTTTCATGATGCCAATTTACTGAAATATAAGTAGATTAACACACGAACTCTTTGATAGTTAATTATTTGACTTACAAACCTTTCCATAGATAATTACCGTGCAATTCGCCTCTTCACCATTCTATACCTCACTTGGTTTAGAGTATAGACTATGTATCAACTCCAACTAGACTGACTACGTCATTTCTACTCCAAGTGATATTAGTTCTTGTCCTAGGATCTCATTACTTTATATGTCATTGAAGACTCTCTTGATGACATATAACTGCTCTGGCTAGAGCTTCTGAGTAATGTCCTTGACAAGAGGCCATGGGTATCATCTCCTTCTATCAGAAGTGATGAATCCTTCATTGGCTACCCAACTACCTTTGAATACCAATAGTTGTACCCAATCACCACCTTATGAGTGACCTCGTCTTAAGGCAACAAGGAATGATGTCAAAGCACAGGATCAGTATCCAAGATATCCTTCAGTACCTCAAGTCTAAGGATACTTGCACCATTGCTATGATGAGATTATCACTGACACTAGATAAGATATCCATGTGA
>JAJMLV010000228.1:21399787-21423513 GCA_027123465.1 Erythroxylum coca | reverse complement strand
GGACTCATATTTATTTATTTTTAGTTCATTAGATAATAATAAACATTGGTGTATTTTTCATTTCAATAAAATATTTTTTTATTTATTCTTATAAAATTTTCATCTTATTTATTATATTCTTGATAGCGGTTCACTACCGGTTGAACCTCTAAACCTTAAACCTTTCCTTTGACCAGTTCGATGTTCGGTCCGATTTTTAAAACATTAGATATTAGTGTCAAAGTGGATAGGACGATTTTGATTAGGTATATAATTTTGAAAGGGGTAGAATCTAACCCATATAACTCTAAGAAACAGCTTGGGCAAGCTCTTGTCCTTTGTGTTAGGAATGCAAAAACAGAAAATTCTTATCTTATCCTTATTATATCTGAAAACAGAAAGAATACTGTATATATTGCTACAAAGAATCGGTATAATTGTTTGAAATTTGTAACATCCTCAGATTGTACTTCGCTCTTAATTTTATTATAAAGAAAAAGAGGAAAATGACCCCAACCATATCAGTGTGGCAAAGTGTTTTTTCCATCATGCAGCATTATTGTCGTGGTTGTCGGTCCAACGATAGCGATGTAGAATTGACCAGAGCTAGTCAATTGGCTGTGACGAGTTTCTAAGAATCCTCCGTTACGTCCAATTCTAATAATGTTTAATGTTGCCTTATTGAAGAGAAGATTAATTAGTTTTTAAAGAGGATTAAAATTAAAAATTAATAAAATTGTTTTGACCTATGGGGCATGTGCGAGAGCTGGCTACGTTAGACAATATATAAATACGTCCTCAGCGTGGGATGGGTATTTGCTAGTTGGCTAAGTAAGCTACCGATGGCCTAACACTGCGCATGGCGAATCTTTTGTTTAACGCTTTTATTTTGTCAAAGAAACAGTTGAGGGATTATACTGGAACAGACAATGCTTTAGAGCCACAAAATTGAACTATTGATAAAATTGCTCCTCGTAATTATGAAGCCACAATTTTAAGTCAAATATACCTCACTTTTTTTTATACCACAAAGTTGTGTACAGATATGTCAGAGTTAGCTTTTAATAAAGTAGTTATTCAAAATAGAAAAGTTTAGCGTGATCGGATAAGGGTAAATAATTAACTGTTCTAGTTACCCAATTCTCCTTACTTATGAGTGACAAAGAGGGATGAAATTTATATACTACTAGGTTCTCGCAGATCTATCCTTCTTTAGGTATTTTATTTTATTTTATTTTCTTGTATACCACATTATTTTTATATTGTCTCTTTTGTATGCGGGTTCACTAGAAACAGCCTCTTTATTATATAAAAATAAGGTTACGTATTATTGGATTTCCCTAGATCCTATTTTATCGCGAGATTTCAGACTGAGATGATGACGATAATGACGATGAAAGTTGTGTGCTTATTATTTGGTAATCTCAACTTTAGTTTTTCTCTTGGAGTTTGCTTTACAATAACAAACTATGGCCGGTCCTTATGGTCAAACTATGATGCTAAGTTTAAAGACGGTTTAAAAGTAGCTTTTTAGCTAGGCAACACCGTCATTAAGAGGATACGGTCCCCCTCCCCACCCCCAGTTCAAATATATAATAATATTTGATTCTAAATTTTCGTTGATCTGGTTTACGATTCTGTAACGAATGCTTACAAAAAGATTGTTGAATCAAAATATATAAATGTTTTCAACAGATTCAGATCTGAGAAATTTCTAAACAATGTTACCCAATGGACTTTAAATATAACTTATCCTCATCTTACCATTAGATCATGTTAAAATCATGTCTTCCGTTGTAAGACAAGATGGCTAAAATAAGAATCAAAAATTGTCCTCTTGTACTCTTTTCAGGCTACTTTATGATATGATTTACTTTGCTACTTTTGATGTGAATTTTCAGAATAACAAGAAAATAGATACATAGCGTGAAAACCCATTGATTTTTCTGATTCACTGGAGAAAAAGAAATTATCCGTGTAATTTTGAAGTTTAAAATTGAAATAAAAAATGTGTTATAAATTATTTACGGAACATACGATGAGTGTAAGGGAAGTACTAGGAAGTTTGAGACAAGCGACAGAAGAGTGAGTGTGGTGGAGCCTGTATTCATAACTAAAAACTCATTCCTCTAGCTGGATTATTCCTAGCCCCCTATTCTGTTTTTTCTTTTTTTCTTTTTTTCTTTTCCTTCTGTCATAATTACTTAACATTTATTGAGCGACATCCCGAGAAGCCAGTAATTTATCTGATTAAAAAAAGAAAGAAATGATTTACTTTTGTATATAAGCAAGAAAACTGAAGGGTGTGGTGGTCCCTCTCGCTGCCCTTGTGAAAATTACTTTAGGACCAGAGTAGTCTAATTTGCGTCTCTCCCGTACTGCAACATCCTCTCTCGAGTTGTCCTTTTAATCCTCTTGGCTTTGGTATCCAAATGCAGACTTAGCAAGTGCGTGCGAAAGAGCATCTTTGACCCACTTCCACCTGGCTACCAAGGACAACTTTTTAATTTACAACCAATTTCTTGTTTTCTTTTTTCTACTCAATTATTGCAAGGCCATATCTATACTTCGTACTTGAATGCTCAAGTCACGGTTTTCCTGGATTTTCATCTGAGCCGAGCAAGACACCAACCAACAACCTACTCTTCTCTGCACGTGTAATTTTGAGTGCAAAGTTATCGACTTCCAAGTTTTAGAATACTCTCATAAAACTACATTAATTGGAGCTTAAGCATGTTTTAGTGATTTCTTAATGCTTTCCTTAATGCTTTACGGGTGATATTAGGATTTTGGTGGCTTTTGAAGAAGGTAGATTTTGTTTTTCAAAATTAAAGGATTCGTAAGGATTCGCAGTTTGTTGCTACTTGGTGGCATTACTAGATGGGTCAAACTAAATCCATGGCCTCATAATTACAATTAGCTAATCAAAGTCCTAACCTTATCTTTGACTATTGACTAGATTAGACGTGGGAATTGTTGTTCTTTATTGTGATGAGCTGTTCATTTCTAGTTCAGTTGATGATTTGGCAAACCTTTTTTGAAGAATCAAATGATTTGAGATTATACTTTAGTATATAAAAATGAATTGAGATGGCACATAAATTTGGAAAGCCAAAACTCAATAATTTTTGTATAATTTGATGCTAAGGTTGGCGGAAAGACGTGTTTAGTTATCCAAACCAAACCTTTTCCTATCTGTTGTAAACCACCAAAACAAAATTTACCCAAAAGACATAAAAAGAAAAAGGAGTTATGCTTTAATACTCTCATTCCTTAACTAAAATTTTCGAATTTGAGTTCTGAGAATAGAAAAATCTGTTTAGTCAGCACTTTATTCCTTATGGACTGATCCGATAAGAACGAAGGATAATTTAGAAGTGACTGACTTAAAAGCGTCTTCTTATAAGATGAGACCCTCCTAGAACAAAAAGAATGGGAGTTATGCTTCGCCCCGTCGAAATCCACCCTCAACCTCAAAGGGCAATTTAGGAACACTCATTAAAATATTATATATATATAAAAGAAAATCCTCAAAACATCTTCAAATCTCCCTTTGACCATCGTACGCCTCCACGCACACTCCCTCTCTCTCTTATCATCTCCGTATAAAATCCCCTCTCTCCCTTTCTCTTCTTCTTCACTTCCACTTCTCTCTCTCTCTCTAACTTTCTTCTGCAACTCTCTGTTTCAGGTATGTATTTATGTAAAGATAATATCTGAAACATCACCTTTTCTTCTTCTTCTTCTTCGTCGTCTCTGTGACTTCAACGCACACTCGATCTTTATCGAGATACAATACTTATACTTTATCAGACGGCCTCGATCTTCTCGTTCCTCGCCCTCTCCAAATCGTACGGTTGTCTTTTAACCCCCTTCTCTCTCTTCATTTATTTTGCATTTTCTATGGCAACCGTTTTGTAAAGCAATCTTTTTCTTATCTCTTGCTCTCTCTCTTTTACAAAGCAATTTTCTTTCTTCTTCTCTTTTGTGATAAGCTTTTTTTATTTGTGGCAAAAGTTCGGGATACGTTTTCTATCGGAATCTGTTATATACCTCCACTCTACGTGCTTATGTCGTTTTGGTTTTTCTTCTCTTCTTTTAAATTCTTAATTATATATATATATTTGGGTTTATAAGCGTTTGGTTCGATGGCATTGTTGTGATTTTACTTCTTCCTTTTCCGTTACCTTCTGTACGTTTGCGTTTGAATGTCAATGACTTATCCCTGTTGCATGCAGTGATTCAATTTTGCGAATTCATTTCTTAAACGATCAATTTCCTTTTCATCTGTGGATTATTAGCGATTACGTTTGTTTCTCTTTTAGTTATTTTACAAGTTCAATATCTTTTTTCCCCCTCATCTTTCATCTTCAATAATATCTTGCTCCAAAACTTTTTCCTTTTCTTTTATAATGAAGAAATCTTCACGTCCGCTAGTGATTACTTTTTGGTCAGATGGATGATCAAAACAAGCTTTCCTTCTTTTTTTTTTTTCCCTGTAATGTTAAACAATGGGTGAATTATATTTTTGCGAATGATAAATTTCTTTTTCTTACTGTTTTATGTGGGTTGTGTGATCTGCTTGTAGATGTAGTTCTGGTAGTAACTGTAACTAATAGATAAGGTGGCTTCTGTCGTTCAATCATTTGTTGTTTTGGAAGGTATAAATCGGTTCTTTTATTGCTGTGCCTGATCAAGAGGGAAGTTCCTATCCTTACTGAATGCATACTAGAGTGGTTAATTTGGTAGCAATTTCAAATCTCATCAGCCTTATCTTTACACTTAATGAATCTCTATCGTTTCTATTTTTTATATTTTTTAATTCATCTGAAGTGGAAAGTTAAAAGATTTTACTGATCGGCAGTTCAATGCAGAAATTGGCATATTATTTATGCAGAAAGCTACAGAAGTTATTAACTAATATAGTACTGTACTGGCGGAGCGACATTTCTTTTTTTTTTTTTATAAAAAAGTATCTTTTTTGTTAGTGAAAGGCTGAGATAATTGCCTTTTTTTCTTAAAATAAGTTTAGCTTTAATAGGAGCAACAAAATGCATGCTAAGCTTTTGACAGCAAGGCTGCGGGAGACCATAGGAGCTTCTCAGAAGCTTATTTGCGGTCATATTTTGTTTTATTTGCATAGGAATTTGAAGCATTCAGTCCAATGCAAATGTTAAGTTTTTGGGTCTTATCACTATGCATTCCTTTATGTAGCTTATATGAAGATGGGCGTCTAGAGGATAGAACCATCCAAGGCCTTCGATTGGTTTTGCAATAACCTTTAAAGTGTGAGAATTTCTTCAGTGTCTTGTGGACTTATAATGTTATGTCCTGAGGAAATGATTTTAGTTGTTTATGTTAGGGCTTGTTCTCACCTGCAAGTTTCCGTGTCCGCGTTGCTTTTTCTCTTAGAAAAAGAACTAAAACCCCATGATTCGAGTCTTCTTGGTGAGACTTTACATGAACTTGGTTATTGGATCGCGTGGGGTGTTGTTCTATGTCTGCATCAGTGGTAGGCCATTCGGTGGGGACTGGTGGTTAGAGTTTCCTGGAACATTTCCCAGTTCTTGGACCCTGTATTGTGCTTTCTTCTGTGCTTTAAAGAACCATTGTCTAGGCCATGTGTTGTTGTCCATGTTATACTGTCACAATGTTTCAAGAAAAAGAAATTAATTGAGAACTCAAAATGGGGCTGTGGTCAGAGATTTGTACGACATGCAGCTGGTCTAATTCACAACTGAATTTATGTGGTGATTGCTTTATTTTCTTTAGCATCGTCTTTGTGATATATGTTTACTTCTTGGAATAATATGTATTCATAATTTCAGATTGTTTTGCAATGCTCGAGCAATGTACAGTCTGATAACACCTTAAGGAACTTGTTTTAGAAAACAATTGTCTAAACAGTTCAAACTTTACTGTTTCAGATTGTCCTTGCAACTTAGAGATGGGGCCTTCTCTTTCCTAATTAATATTAAACTGCTTTACATGTATGCTAGTATAAATTACTATTTGGACAAGAAATGATAAGGTGGGGAATGTTTACATTTTTTTCCCCTTTAGCATTTATATGATCCCTATCATTGTTTCACTGTGCAGTGAGGAACTTGTATGTGTGAAGTGTGTGACTATGGATGCTAATGATCACAACAGAAGTAGAAAAAAGGATAATCTTGCTCAACAAAATGGCAGCATGACAATATCAAATGTCGGTGATGTGGATCCATGGACTGCTTGGGCATACAAGCCAAGGACTATCTCGTTGTTACTTATTGGTGCATGCTTTCTAATGTGAGTGCACGTTGCAATATTAATTTCTTCACCAACCTTTGTTATAGTATTTTGATTTTAACTAACATTTAATGCACTATCTATTTAACACTAAATATTTGACCTAAACTTTTCTGGACTTTTTAGGTTTTTTCTTTCCTTTTCAACCACACTTTTTGAACCTAAATTTTCCACAATCATTTTCAATTTTAAAGTTCTCTTTTTCTTTATCTTGAAAATTATATGCATATTTGGATTGTAATGGTTGCAAATGGTTCTGTTTTGATGACATCGTTCATGGAATTGTCAGCCTAATTTGCTTCAGCTTCAAAAAATGCTTTGGTTCTTTCCCATTATGTGATTTCTAAATGAGTTTCTATCAGTATCATCAGCCGTGGAGTGCCATAATTTGTAGATCTTACAAGGTCATACAAAACTGTCTCATGTTAATTCCTTGGCTTCAGGAACTTGAATCTGTTTTTGTCTATGTTTGAAACAAAAAAAATCTAAGGTGTTACTTCTTTTCTGTGTCTTAGTTGGGCCAGTGGAGCCCTTGATCCTGAAGGCAGTGCATCTGGAGATGCTGTCACGTCTGTGAAAAGGTTAGTTTGTGTTTGTTAATATGGTAGCTGTTTTGGGGTTATCTTTTTAGAAACCAAATGCCCTAACTACCTTGTGTATTTAGGGGAGTATGGGCGATGATTGCAGTTTTTCTTGCTTATTGCTTGCTCCAGGCCCCTTCAACGTAAGTTGATAAGCAAGTTATTTGAGATTTTCTTTTCCCATATTTAAGTTTGTATTGCCTGTGCTGAATGTTTAAGCATACATCGAGCATGCATTTGAACAATATATTTAACATGTATTTTGTTGCACCTTGACACTGCAATTTTCAAAGAAGATATAACTAGGTTATACTTGCTGATTGTGATGAAAACTTTTAAGTCAATTTTTTCATGATGCATGTGCTTTCTATCCCTTAAATTGCTGTGAATTTTGGTTCTTCATCTAAGTGAAGTTAACTATGTAGCATGTTTACATACTATTTTTTCACAGGGTCCTTATACGGCCACATCCTGCAATTTGGCGTTTGGTTCATGGACTGGCAGTTGTTTATCTTGTTGCTCTCACATTTTTACTTTTCCAGGTTGGTTTTCCTGCTCATAAAGCAAAGTTTACCTTTTAGAAGCTTATGAGCTTTCTGTCTTTTGTTATTACATGCAACTTCCTTTTTAGTTGTCAGGATTTATGCATAGTTTTTGCTATCTAATGCTCCCATTACTGGCATATTCGAAATATGTTGTGTTTATTAAAAAAAATTGCTTGTGCAATGACCAATAGGGCATTATTGTGTAGCTGTGACTATGTTTGCACAGATACAATTTGTTTCTTTTTTCCATTTCACTGTGCTTGTATTGTTGCTGATTGTTCCCTAAACTTTGAAATTTCTAGAAACGTGATGATGCACGGCAGTTCATGAAGTTTCTCCACCCTGATCTTGGAATGGGTAATGCTTTGGATTAGCAGTGCAACTGTAACTACCTTGTGGTTATAGTACTTGGAATTTCCCATTCATCTAATTCTCTTGTATGATGACATTACCACTAAACTTCACTTTGTACGGTCAACATGTCTTAATGCAGAACTACCTGAAAAATCATATGGTGCTGATTGTCGAATTCATACACCTGAAAATCCTACGAGCAGGTTTAAGAATGTTTATGTATGAATTCTTCTTTCACATTCTATTCCTTATAATATTTCGTCTGATCTAACTTCCAGTTTTTGTTCTGAATACTGGTGTTTATTATTAGATCTCCTTTTCCTCTTTATACTGATTACTTGATTGTCTTTCAGGATACACTTTTTGATGAATTTGTTTTGGCTCACATCTTTGGGTGGTGGGGCAAGGCCATCTTGATCCGTAATCAACCACTTCTTTGGGTGTTATCTATTGGATTTGAGTTGATGGAGGTTAGTTAGATGGTCCTTCCATCCTAAGTTCTCATTTTTATTTGGAAAAGGTATTAAGTTGGATTTGGTCATCTTACAAATAACTGACACTGGATTTTCAGCTTACATTCCGCCATATGCTACCAAACTTCAATGAATGCTGGTGGGACAGCATTCTTCTTGACATTGTGATCTGCAATTGGTTTGGTAAGTTCCCTTTGGCCATTAATATATGTTATACTGCGTCGTTTACTGCTGTGAGATTGTAGTAACCTAATATGGGTTTAGGCTAAGGGTCTAGTCACGGGACGACTCATTGGGTAGTTGTGCTCCTTATCCTTATTTAAATTCCTCCCCTTTCTATGAGAACCTATTGTGACAGAATAACGGAAGTCGTACTTGACAGACTTTTAAGTGTTTGATAATTTTCTGCATGCCATATTGCTTAATAGGGTGGCCTTTATATAGGCATACATACATAGGATTTTAAGGAATAAGATCAGGAAAGAATCAGCTTATTCTCTGTTCAATTAAAATTCAAACTGATAGTTAAATTCAAAATTTGAAACTAAGCCTAACTGACTGAAATATATGGCTGATTTTCTGCTAGCTGAAATTATGTTGCTGAAATTATGTGGCTGATTTCCTGCTAACTGAATCTGTTGTAGACATTGACCACTTCTCATTCGTGCATATAGTTTGCCTACAAAGGCATCTTGCACGTCATTATTGGCCCCCTGACAAAGAGCTTGTCCTCAAGCTCGAAAGTGGGATAGGCCTCTTGGAAATTAGAAAGTGGTTCCCACGAAGTCTCCTCTTGAGGCAAGCCTTGCCAATGAACCAATAACTCGCATAGGCAACGGTTGAGTCGTGCCCACAGATGACCTGTGGAATTGGGCTAAGTTTGCCCTCTAGTAGTGGCGGTAAAGAGTATGGAGCTGTTGGTGGTTCCCCTCTATACTCCTTGGGTTGTGACACCACTCGAAAGGGTGTGATTTGTGTTGCTGAGTGGAAATAGGTATTGTAGCAATATTCGGCCCAAGTAATCCATTCTACCCAATGCCTTGGTTGGTCCCCAACAAAGCATTGTAGATACATGTCAATTGTTTTATTGACCACGTCCGTCTGCCCATTTGTTTGAGGATTATAGGTTGGTGAATATGCTAACTTGGTCCCACAAAGTCAAAACAACTCCATCCAGAAAGTACTGGTGAAAACTTTATCTCAATTGCTAACAATAGATTTTGGTAGTCCATGCAATTGAAAAATACTTTCAAAGAAAACATGAGCAACAATAGTAGCAGTATAGGGGTGTGCCATAGGTGTGAAGTGAGCCATCTTAGAGAAACGATCAACTACAACAAAGAGGATAGACTTACCCCCAACTTTAGGCAATCCCTCTATGAAATCCATTGAGATATTTGCCCAAATTTGTGCGGGAATGTCTAGGGGTTGCGTTAAACTTATTGGGTGAAGATTTTCCAATTTATTTTGTTGATAAACGCTGCAAGTGTGAACAAATTCTTTAATGTTTGCCCTCATGCCATGCCAAAAAAGATCTTTCTTCACTCGTAATAGTGTCTTCTGGTAGCCTTCATGTGGTTGGAAAATCTCATTCATTAGAGCCTAAAATGTTGAGGGGCCATTAGTTAGGTTAAATGGCATGACCAAAAACTCAAAACGACCATGATGAGTTCTAAATGTTGTTCTCCACATCTGCAGGGTCCATTCTGGTGATAACATGATTTCAAATCCAACTTAGAAAAGTATTGAGCCCTATGCAATTCATCTAATAGCTCATCAAGTACAGGGATGGGGAACTTTTCTTTTACTATTTTGACGTTTAGCTCCCGATAGTCAATGCAAAAGCGCCAAGAGCCATCATGCTTCTTTACAAGCAACACAGGAGAGGAGAAAGGTGTTCGGCTTAGCTTAATGATACCTTGGTGTAACATTTCCTTGCACTATCTCTCAATCTCATCCTTCTGTAAGTGGGGATATTTGTATGGCCTTACCACAATGGGTCCTAAGCTTGGGACCAATGTTATTTTATAATCATAACCCCATGTAGGAGGTAATCTTGAAGGTTTTCCAAAAAAGATCTGACAAATTTTGCTAGTACCCTTTCTAATTCCACCGAGTCTGTTGGAGTTCCTTGAATGTGGTGCACTTTTACTCCTTTCTCTAACTTGTGTCCCTGCCACATAACTCGATGTCTTTCCTACAAGGTCAAAACTCATGGTTAGAGAAGCAAAATCTCACACAATTGGCCCTAGGGTCCACAACCATTTAACCCCTAAGACCACATCAAAGCCTTCTAGAGGAATAACATAAACATCAATAGAGAAAGAGTCTTTATTAACCTTTAATAATTCCTCCTCACATACTCCAGAGTTGGGCACCTTCTCACCATTCTCCATTGATATTTGAAGACTGGACTTCTGAATTATAGGGATGTTGACTTCCTTAGCAGCCGTAGCACTAATAAAGTTGTGGGTGCTTCTTGAATCCACCAATACCCACATTGGCCTCCCTTCCACTAACACCTTCAGTTGCATCGTCTGAGAATTCCTGATTCCTGTGATTGTGTTTAGTGATATTCTAGATCCCTAACCTTCCTATTTCTTCCGCTTCCACTTCATCTAAATCATCCACCTCTAGCCAAAAAAGTCTCTTGCAATTGTGCTCCCTTGAAAGAGGCTCATCCCAATTGAAGCAAAGCCCCTTTGCTCTTCGTTCTGCCATCTTGCCCCTTGTCAATCTCTTGAAGAAAGGGGTGAGTGTGCTCCCAACACTTGAAACTACTACCTAACTTTCTCTAAACTCCCTTTTCTCGGCTGCCATTTGCTATAGGACCCCCTAAGGTCGATCTCCAAATGGGCTGCCTAATGGCTACTGTTTGGTTGCTTTTTGTTTCCTATTGAAGGCACGGGCCATGTTCATAGAAACCCCTAGAATATTTGGCTGGGCCATGTTCATAGCAGCCCCTAGAGTATTTAGCTGCTGCATCTCCACATCTATTCGAATTTCTTCCTGCAACCTAGTAGTAAATAGGATAATTGTTGTTTTGTTTGGAGTCTCGTGGTTCGTGCCAAGGGGGACTACAATTCATTCTAACAATCCTCCATGGTTCCCATTTGCTTCAAATTGGCCATCTTTCTTAGTGGACTGGGGATCATTGGGGGTCCGAACCTCATATGGCAATGTCCCTTAAAAGCCTCCCAAGTCATATCTGACTCTTTTTGCTCCACTTGGAAATACCACAGTTGGGCTTGCCCTATAAGATGGAAGGCTGCCAACCCTACCTTCTCCTCCTCCCCCGACCTTTGGTTCCGAAAAAATTGTTCACACCTATGAATCCATATCAAGGGATCATTAGTACCATCATATGTGGGAAGTTCCAACTTGGGTAATATATTGAAGCCAGCTAGTCCATCTCGCTTTCCTTCCCTCGATTGGGTAACGATGCAACTGTTGCTCCCTACATCACTGCTCAAGTTGTGGTGTGGCTCTTTGTCTTGTCCCCTCATCATGGTCAAAAGTTCTTCAAATTGCGCTAATGTGGCTCGTTGCTACTGCTGGATTAGATTATCGCTGGTTTGTTGGCGATTCTCCACCTCTGCGAGCAGCTGCTCCATGAACTTCATAGAAACATCAATCTTGGCATTCAAAGCTCCTAAGTGTCCCATGACACCTGGCCTTGATACCAAAATAATATGGGTTCGGGCTAAGGATCTAGTGACGGGACAACTGATAGTCGTGCTCCTTATCCTTGTTTAAACTCCTTCCCCTTCTATGAGACCCTATTGGGACAGAATAATGGAAGTCATCCTTGATAGACTGTCAAGAAAGTGTTTGGTAATTTTTTGCATGCCTTCTTGCTTAATAGGGTGGCTTTTATATAGGCATAAATACATAGGATTTTAAGGAATGAAATCAGGAAAGAATCAGCTTATTCTCTGCTGAATTTAAAATTCAAACTGATAGTTAAATTCGAAATTTGAAACTAAGACTAACTGACTGAAATGTGGCTGATTTTCTGCTAACTGAAATTCGTGCCACGGGTGGTGACACTGGTATTGTAATGTCGCCCAGGGCTGCGGTGGTGACGCCGGTATGGCAGTGTTTGCCTGGGTTTAAAAAGGTCTAGCGCACAATCAGCCCATAGGTGCTTAGGCTGTGTAACGTGGTGGAATTTTACGATCTAATTGTTCCACATCGGTAATAACAGGAGCTGATGTGGGGTTTATAGGTTTTTGGGCTCTCCCACGCTTTAAGCTAATTTTTGGGGTTGACTCTTTCATAAGACCTATAACATTGTACTTTGGTTTACTTGGAGAGTCTGAAATAGTATGGAGAGACTGTTTGATTAGCTAATCAGCAACTATCTAGTGTTCATTAGGAGAATGGTGGAGCATGCAGCACTAGAGAGGATTTACTTGCTTCTTTGGTTCCTGATGTTGTTAAAGTTGGGCATTTTGAGCTATAAATTACTTAGATACTGAATTTATCTTGTGCACATGTTTAATATCATCATATTTTTAGGGATGACAGATTTTAATACTACTAGATTTTCTTTTGCATTAATCAGCAATTTGTTTGTAGATTTTAAAAGTTTTATCTGAAGACCACAGCATTTACCGTTGGAATGTGGGTGGTTTCTTATTCATTTAATACTGGTGATTTCTAAATGCAACTGTGTTATACAGTTGGTAAAATATTGAGATCTAGAGAAGGCTACTTTATGTGAGCTTCAAGCTGCATTTGTCATGTCTACAATCATGCCCTCTACTTTACTAAGTAATGAGTCAAATTGGCATTATTTTTTAAACTATAATTTTCTTAAATCAGTAGTTTCATACTCGTGGTTGATTATTTTGCAGGCATTTGGGCAGGAATGCATACTGTTAGATACTTTGACGGGAAAACATATGAGTGGGTTGGTATAAGTCGCCAGCCAAGTATCATAGGCAAGGTACTTTATGCTATTATGTGGTATTGTTAGACTCTGTTTTCCTCAGATTAAAAGCAGAGTTTAGATGGATTGATTACATCTTATTGCTGGTACTTTAGTAATCTAAAATATGTGTTGGCTACCCCTTGACCTGTAGCATTATTGTAGAAAAATAATACCCGAGAGTTCTTTCCTGGATTATATCCAGACATGCCTTCTCATTAGTTGCTGATTAGTTAATGAATGCATTATAAGTGTTACTATTTGTTTTGATTTATGTTTGCCATCAAGCTGCACTGGAGCATCTATAGTCACTGTAAGCTGGTACATTGAAGTTAGAGTTTTAGATTTTGGACTATTGTTTGGTCCCTGTTACTGTATTCTTTTTGCTAATATTCTTAATTTTGATTTCAATAGTTGCAATCTATTAACTTGGAGATTACTTCTCAGGTGAAACGAACGCTTGGACAGTTTACACCAGCTCACTGGGATAAAGATGAGTGGCACCCCATGCTTGGTCCCTGGCGATTCATCCAAGTTCTGAGTCTTTGCATCGTCTTCCTGACAGTAGAACTGAACACTTTCTTTCTCAAGTTTTGTCTTTGGGTTCCTCCTAGAAATCCTGTGGTAGTTTATAGGTTGATCTTGTGGTGGTTGATTGCGATACCAACAATTCGCGAGTACAATTCATACCTCCAAGACAGGTACTCTATCAATCCCTCCAAATATAAATTACAAGTGATTTCATATTGCAGCACTTCCTGTTATATATGCTTGTTCTTGCTAAAATACCGTCAAATTGTTTTCAGAAAACCGGTGAAAAAAGTAGGGGCTTTTTGCTGGCTTTCCCTGGCAATTTGTATTGTTGAACTTCTCATCTGTATCAAGTTTGGACATGGTATGCTGTATATTTTCTAGGATGTTTATGTTAAATCCATTCTTTACATAAGAGTTTTGAATCTAACACAAGACCTGTTTGTATGGGTATTTTGCAAGGTCTCTATCCTAATCCAATGCCTCTATGGTTGGTCATCATCTGGACGTCTGTTGGAGTTGCTACACTTATGTTTCTGATTGTTTGGTCATGGCAAATACATCGAAGTTTAGAAAGAAAAAGACAGTGATTTTGTTGCCAGCCTTGGTGCACCATTCTTTGATTCTTAAATCTTATAGGGGTTTCGGTCAGTGCTGTAAATACCCAAATCAGCAACAGAATTGTAAATGCTTGTTTTAGTGGATCATGAGTTAGAAAAATTTTCTTCATCATTCCGACCTCACTAATTGTTGAAAATTTCCCTACTACCAACTACTATTTCAAGGTGGTTCTTTTACCAATAGCAGCACTGAGTTTACAATTTGTTTGTCTTTGATTAAAAGTACATCCCTGTTTCTCCATTGCCTAACGTTCAGGCGGAGTTTCTGTTTCATCTCGATGTAGATAGTTAACAAGGCGCAACGTACTTTAAAAATCCCTTATATTATCACATCAAAAGTGATTTTTTTTATTGTTTTTGTCAGAATTCACGATTATATTAAAACAATAATTTTGCACAAACAAGCAGACACTTGGCTGCTTTGAATGAATCTATCTTGACAAAACCAAGAAACAGATTCCACAAGCACCAACATGACTATACAAGCAAACAATTATTTCGATTAAAACTAACCATGTTTCTTTTTCCTTTTTTTTGTCTTCCGGGCTGTGGCATTTGTCAGTACAGTGCCTCATTGAATTTCAGTGGGACTATTATGAGGATCTTCATTTCATTGTCCACAGATTCAAGACTGGAATGTCTAATAATCTTCAGATACGTATTTAGTTTTATGGCAGAGTTTATTCTGTTGCAACGTGAATTTTTTGATAATGAAATTTATAGCAGCTTTGCTTTTCATTTACCAGGAACGAAATGACATAGCAGATTGTTTTCTCTTCCACTCAGTCTTTCCTCTAACAATTTCTTCATTTTTGTCTGCTCCTCTGGTTTGAAGTAAATGTGTGCATTTGAGTGGTAGAGATCCCAGAAATTCATTTACCTGTACGGTCTCATCTGCCGAGGAAAATCTGTTGAGTAGACTCATTTCGTTCCTTCCACTTAAACCCCTTCCAAGGATTCCATTTTCATCAGGTTCACAGAGTGATTGAACTATATCTGAACTATCACATTCCCTTCTGTATTCTAGTACAATGCTCGACAATTGGTGATCTTCCAAAAACTGTTCTGGGATTGTCTGAATAAGAGATAACGGACACAGAACTGTGACATGTTTCATGTTTTTAATGGACTGGATGAACTGTAGGGCTTTTTGTTATTACCTCCAACATCCATCTTATGTACTTGACATTGTTGACATGGTGGTTCATGTCCAAATCGCTCCTTTTGGGCTGAAAGTCAAAAGATGGAATTAGGAATTCTTTGTCAACTAACTAGTGCATGTAACCGACTAGCAATTCGGTTGTGATACCTTGAGGTTAGTGTTAATATATTTTGCCTTGTCGCCAACTTTGTTGATCTTCTCGGGAACTTCTTCTTTGATTGCTTGTTTGTGTATGAACCATGGTGAGATCTCAGCCCTGACCTCTTCTGGCATTTTTGAGAGACGCCTTGTGGTCTGATTCATCATCACCCAAGTGCTGTTTGATGTTTGTGGTGGGAGTACCATTATTAAACTTCTACTCATGATTTCTTTATGTAAATAGTATAGAAGATATGGGACTGTTAAAGAATAGAACCAACCTGGTTGCACGTGCAAAGACATGGCCAGTTGCTTGGCTTCGGACCAACCAATCTCGCCTCATCCCATTTTTGCCAGAGGCTCCAACCCATGTATCCATTTCTACTATCTCACCCCTGCAAGCAGCTTCCTTAAATAAATTGTTGGGTCCACTTCGGTTTCAGGTTTTTAGTGACTCTTACTTTCCTTAGACATCGCAACTGACTCTCACTAATTTTTCTATTTTCATACGACAATATTAAAAGCATTTGAACTCCAATATGCCTCCGAAACTAGCTGTTTCCAGGATAGATGATGATGATACAGTGCACAACACAATTCAAGTACATAATAAAAATTTTTTTTAAAAAAAAAGTCACTGAAGTTAATACTCCTGGTGGGTTCTTAGGTAACTCTACAGGTTTGAATCAATTCTCTTTCTAGTCCCAGGTGGTAATTTAAAGATGAAAAAACATGTAAGCAAACAATGAAAGAAGCATCCCTCTTCGTCTTTGATAACTGCTGTAATCATTGAATTAGATTGCGTGGAAATGACAATTGGGAGCAGGACTTACCAGATTGGATAGTGATCAACTTGAACATGCATTCTTGAGACAACCCAGATGAGATTGTTCCTAACCATTCCATGCGTGGCTCCAAATCCATTGCCCAGAAGTCCCGACATCCACACATGGTTCAGCGCTGTTTCCTACATTACTTGGGAATATTTATAAGAACACAAACTAATATTATTTCACCACACCGCGTGGATTGAATTTTGATGATAAAATCAAGTTGAGAATTTGTCACCTGAAGAAGATTCAGGACGCTTTCAAGCGTGGCAGTTTTATCAGCTCCAACTTCGTAAGACCTTATAACAACGGTCTGTCTGTAGCCAACCCCACCTTCTATTATGAGACCATGACGATAAGGATCAACAAACTGCTTCTTTGTTGGAATGTTTTGACGTATATGCTCTATTGGGTTGCTTCCATTTTCGGCTAAAATTGCCTCTGAAGAGGTCTGTAAGCTTGCAGTTTGGCCCAGGGCATCAACCTTAACGAATCTAATGGAGGCGGTGTTAAGTTTAAGGCTGTTCTTGATGGGATCATGGTTAAAACCAATGCTGAACTGACATCTGATAGGCAAGGTGATGGTATGAGAGAAAGCAGCCATTTTCGTTTCAATTTTGTGCTGCTTTTTGATCTCTGTGAATAGGTGGAAAGTTTGAAACAGAGAAATAGGTGGTTAAACACATTTATGGAGATAAAACGGCGGATCTGTCCAAGGGTGAGGGTCTTCAAAAGTTATTAAAAGGACAAAATTAGGGAGCTTTATTATGGAAAAATACTGAGTAATCAAAGGAAGACTAGATCAGGTGTTTTTGGGGGGAACAAATTTTAAATCAATAATTCTTGGTGTTGACAAGAAGGCTTGTCGAAGCAGACAAGAGGGCCTCTTCCTATTCCCCAACTTTTCCTGTCGGAAACGTAACATTTTTGTTCTTAGGTTTGATTTGTAGTTGCTACATAGTAACATAGTCCCCAAGGAAGGAAGTCGCCTCTTTTCCTGTGTAGGGGAGCAACAAACGCTATTAGAAACCTGAAGCGACCTTGCCGGTTAAACAAAAAGTAGAAGAAAGTATCTTCAATTCCATTTAGCTCCAGTTTTGCTGTGAAGCAAACCAAAACAAGGTTTTGAGTAGTTTCTAAAATTAACCGAGTCATGTTGATCCGTTCAAGATGGCTTGTTTGAAAACTACATATCAGTTTTTGAACATGAAGATTGATTTAAAGCAAAGCAGTCAGATGAGTCATATTCAACAAAAGCAAAAGTTATATTCAACAAAAGCAAAGTTAAGAGCTTTAATTAATAACATTCAACAAAACTTTGATCTTGCTTTCGTTTGTCCAATTTTACCAACTCGCCAAAAGGTTTGACAATTAATTTTGACTCATACCCTAAAATAAAGAAGGGGTTCTGCTTAGTAGTATAAAACAGTTTCTTGTTTCGAACTTGGTTTTTGCTTCCACTCCCGTTTGGCTTTTAACGCTGTCTTTGGTTAGAAAACTTCCCATTTTCGTTTTTATTTGAAAGGGTTAAGACGGCAGAAAAGATATTGATGCTTATTTTGATTTATACAATTTGTAAAGGATGATTCTAGCCTCCCTCATCCCTTGGAGTTGGGAGGAACCAGTTTTGAGTACAATACAAACAGAGCTGCTTGGCTTTGATTCTTTTTGGCAGCAAGTGATTGCTAACCTTTTTTTTTTAATGAAAAAGAATAAAAGACACATCACATGCCCCTGCTTTTTCAAAACGTCCAAAATTAAGGGGACATCAGTGTCATTGTGCAGACAACTCTCTCTATGGGCTGTGGTGGCATTAACAAGGAGCTGCTTAGGATTTGAAGAACACATCCAAGGCTCGCTGGAAGAACACGGAGTGACTGTCAGACTAAATCCACCTTATTTATCTATCAACTACTGCAACTTGCAAAAAACAAGTGGACAAAAAGGAAAAGTGAAGAACAGGAGGAACATCCGAACTTGGCTTCCAGAGAATTAAAGAGAACAGTCATGAGCCTTGTTGGAAAGTTAACAACGTAGGCATGGAATCTGAATCAAGTGCAAGGACCCAAAAAAGATATGAAAACCAACATGAGGCATGGAATCTGAATCAAGTGCAAGAACCCAAAAAAGATATGAAAACCAACATGTTCTTTTAAGTCAAGCATTAACCAACCATGTACAACAATTGGATAAATCAATAGTCTTCCGAAAGCCAAAGAAATTCAGACAAAAAAAGGTTAGAAAAAAGTAGAATTTTGGCTGGTAATAATTGTTCTTGGAGTAGGAGTTTCCAAAATTAACAGGATCAATGAACGTTTCATTCTGTAACAGACATGAACTCATAGGAAGAAAGAGGTTGGGAATAGATGCTTTGCGTTCATCTAAAAGGGGCCTGGTTTACAACTCTTAATGAACCATATCTTATCCTACGATGATAACATCATCTGTTGTTATACCTCATTTAAAAGGAAATAGAAACTAATTTTTAGTCGGTCCAAACACTTTTCAAGTTTAGAATAGAAACCTTGGCATTCTCAGTATGCCAGTTCCCCAGAATGATTATAATGAAGGAAATGAACTCAAATTCTCTTTTTATTTTGTTCGATTCTTAGTAGGGAATTAGACCCTTGGTGGAGGGGAAGGAGACAGTATTGATCATTATTCAGCTCTACATCTGCTCATTAGAAAGGAAAATTACCAAAGTGATACCTTCAACTGAAAAAGGAACAATCTAAAAGGAAGTATTTCTGTCCACCACAGAGCCACATATTCTTAGCCTAGAAGCATGAACCCTTCAATTGAGTTCTTCATCATTAACAAACTAATTCCAAATTCTATCACTCAAACCTCCCCTAAACCATTTATACCCAAACAATGAACGGCTGCACAAAACAAAGTGTTATGGTATGGTTGAGAGCTCTTGTAAACAAGATATTATTAATGAAAATAATATCTATCAGTCTTCCTAATTATCATGTTTTTTCTATTTTAGTCCTCGTCCCTATGCTAATTTTACACTTCAATCTAGAAAATATATTGTCATTCCATCAATTAAATTATAAGTTCAAAGAAAAACATTAACTTTATAGTCCTCATATACTTGTCATCTTTTCTATGTTAATCCTCCTAATATAATGTACTTTCATTTACACTTACTTTCTTAAAAGTACAGTGATAAAATCAAGCAATTGAAAAACATCGATGGACTATTTTAATAGATGGCTAGTAATGGTTTGAGACTTGAGGCATTTCAAAAAGCAAGAAAACTAAGTAGAAAATCAGTAAGGATAGAAGGACTCTAAAATGATTATCCATATCCATAAGAGTACATACAAAAGAAAGAGTTCGACTCTTGTGAAGGTCTGCTCGCCGTGAGCCTGAGAGAACAACAAATCTTTTATGCCAAGAGAGAGAATTTAAAGCATGTAGGGGGTGACCGATGCCAAATATTCATAATTTTATCATGTACAAAAAAATTAGAACAGACATCTCATACTAAACTGATTACCTGATTAGATACACTAATCATTACAATAATGATAAGTAACAATCAGTACTCTTTTTCCTCTCAAACTTCTTAAAAAGAAAGAATGAACGAATTTCTTGTATCTGGTCAGAGATTTTTTATTTAAAAAATTCATATAGTTTCAAAATAATCTTATATTTCTCTAGCCAAGATTGTGGCAGAAATAGATCTCTGATATGAAGAAGTAATATACTGAGTGGAAGGTCATACCAGTGAAGAACTCCAAATTTTTTCATGATCCAGAATGACTTATTAGCAGGTCCACCCTCTATTCTATCTGTTACATGGAATATATTAGTAAAAGCATAAGAATATATGATAGATTGCATTAACTAAGCAAGAAGACACCTTACTTTCCAAAGGATCACAGGGAACATAGAGGCCATTGGAGCAACTTTGGTATTGGATTACATGAATCTCTTGAAAACTCTGTAGGCCCTTCTTTTGCCATCACATGCGAATTCCACACTGATTAATCTTAGTCAATCTAGGAAAAATCTAGTCACTGCTGTGGATTAAACTTTCAAGGGACTGAACAGCTTTAACTTTACAGTTCTCATCTAGCTGCTTCAATAGCGCACCATGTGTACACGCATCAGGCAGGATGTTTCTTTCTAACATGTGTTTATACAATCTAAAAGCCTCCTTCCAATTCCTCATATTGCAATTTTCATTTATCAGTATAGTATAGCTATACTTATTAGGAAATATTCCTCTTTCTTCCATCTCAAAGAAAAATCTGTAAGCCTGATCCATTATCCTTGCTTTGCAAAAACCATTAATGAGAACATTATAGGTGACAACATTTGGCATAACATTGTTCTCTTGCATCCCTGAGAAATACATAAATGCAAGTTCTAGCCTCCCTTTCAATGCATGTGCATGTATTAAAACAGTGTAAGTTATTACAGTTGGTGACTGACCATTGATGAGCATCTCAGAAAACAACTCTCTGCCTTTCCTGAGGCGACCTTTTTCTAAATGAGCATGTATAATGCTGGTATATGTTATATGGTCAGGAATATGACCATCATTTACCATCTTCTGAACCAACTCAGCTGCTTCTTCCAAACTGTCCATTTTACACAGCCCATGAACAAAAACATTATACGTTACTAAATCTGGTGGATAACCTTTAAAAAACATTTCTTCTTGCAAACTAAATGCCTTGGCAGCGTCACCCAGCTTCAGTTCGCCTACTATTCGAGTTGTGTATGCATATCGATCTGGTGCTATACCCACCTGCAACATCTCATCAAACAAATCCTTAGCCAGTGACATATTTCCAATTTTGCAGCATCCATTTACCAGAATTGTATAAGTATACACATCAGGATGGATCCCATGGTTGCTCATATCTACTTTAAGCTTTTGAGCAACCTCCATGTCACCCAATCGACAAACCCCATCAATGAGGGTATTATAGGTAACGACAGTAGGAACGAGACTGCAGTACCCTAATTCATCAAACAATAGAAAAGCCTCCCCTAAGTTCCCTAACCTACAATACCCATAAATTAGAGTATTATAAGAAACAATGTCTGGTCGAACAGTAGTCATCATTTGCTCAAAATGGTGCCTTGCTTCACTCATTCTTCCACATTTACAAAAACCATGCATAATGATGTTATGAGTCGCCACAGTAGGGGATATTCCTCTATTAACCATCTCCTTTTCAAGGTTTAAAGCGTCAACAAGCAACCCTTGTGTGCAATAACCATAAATCAGCGGATTGTACGTGTTCACAGAAACTCCCAATCCCAATTCCAACATCTCCCCAATCAATCCCTTAGCTCGCTCTAAATCTCCCCTCTTTGACAACCCTTTAATTAACACATTGTATGTCACCTCATTCGGAGAACACGTTCTCTTTTGCATTTCCAGAAGAAGGTCCATCACCTGATGCACTTCCCCTTCCTTGAAAAAAGAGTCCAACATGGTATTATACGTAATAATAGTAGGCTTAATACCGTATTCACCCATTATTCTATAAACTTCTCTAACTTTATCAAACCAATCTTTATCCCTCAGCATCCTAAGGATTCTATTGCAATTCTTCACATCAGGCAACGACCCATGTGCTACCATCTTATTGAAAACCAATAAGCATTGCTCAATCATCGACTTCTTGGTATAAATCCATAGCAGGAGATCAAGAAGCTTGATGGAAATCCCAGAACTCAGATACCTATCAATCAAAACATCCAGAATCCCATGCATTCCCAAACTAATCACTCTCTCCATTACCCAGTAAGCTGATCCCATCAAATTATTCTCAACCAAAATCTCAAGAATCACGCAAAAAGCCAACACTGATCTCTCATACCCAGGCTGCATCTGAACCCACCTAAAAAACCTTAAGGCTATTCTGGGTCTCTCACGAAGTAAGTTAAGAACTCGAACAAGCAAGTCAGGGTCCTCAATTACAGGAGCAAACTCGAAAGACACCCACTTACTATTACAAAAAGCCCATTCCTTGACTTGAACAGTGCTAAAAATAAGGTCTTTATATTGGTTCTCAATACTTGTTGAGTCGGTGGCGTTGGTGCTGATACTAGGAGAAGAAAGACAAGTAGTACTAGAAGAGAAGAGAAAGAAAGAAGGAACCTTGAGAGTAAAAAGGGAGGAGCTTCTTCTTGTGGATAATACTTGTGAGGCTTTCACGCAGGGGGTCATTGAATAGAGAGGCTACCAGATGCAGTGGTGTTGCGTGCTGTTGCATTTGGAGCGAGCCAAGAGAGAAGCTCTCAAGAACGAAAGTTGTTGACGAGGATCGATCAGACATGTGGGTTTAGAAGAGGTGACATTGGGGTCGTGGCGGCGTCGTTGAAGAGTTTTTGGTGGTCGTGGTGGTGATGGCGGATTCAAGAGCAGATTTTATATTAGATAATGAAAAAGTTAAAAGTGGAAATGGAGATTGTGCAAAGCAGACTCAGAGAGGAAGCCATGCATTTGCAGCACATAACCGCCCGACCCCGAATTTTTTCCGTCAATCTTTATAGGTGAGAAGAAGTGGTTGTTCACTTCCGGCTCGGATTGCACCACGTTTATGTTCTCCAGCCCATTTTGTGGGCCCTATTCCCAAGTAGCTGATATTAAGCCCATACGTTCTTTCTCTCGAATGGTCCTCAACTTTTCGTCTTATATACTCTAGTAATTTTGAATATCTAAAGCAAACCTTTGAATGAAATTTATAACATTGTTTATCTAAAATTCATAAACCTTTATAATTTTAGAACACCACTTTTAAATTGATCTCAGCAAGTAACTATAAGATAACAAAATAGTATTATAAATAAAATAAAGTAATAATTAATTTTCAATAAATAATGGTTCTGCCGGATTCTGGCTGAGCTGTACGTTGCCGTTTGGATTTATGGAGTTAGCTGCTTGCTGTAATGACTTCGACGTGAATATCCCTGCAAAATAAAGAAGGCACGTCGGGGTTGTGTCCCGGTTAGCCCCTTCGACGCTCAATTTATTCTTTTGGTGAAGGTGGGATCGCTGTAAGTAGAGAAAACTAGGGTTATGATTGTTCATACCTTTTTTTTATGGTAGAATTGTACCTTATATATGAAGCAATGGCTAGGTTTAGGTCTTTACGTATGTATGGGAGTCTCTTGCTCGTACTCCCCTCCGTTCACGGCTGCACATGACCGTTATGCGAGAATGTGCAGTACGTCCTATTAGGACCGAACCAAACCAATTCTGATGTGTTATGTGTTTTTGATTTGTTTATAATGTGATGCATTCATATTTAAAG
>JAJMLV010000228.1:21369962-21390891 GCA_027123465.1 Erythroxylum coca | reverse complement strand
ACAGGTTTGACAATTTTTTATTTTTTTTTTTAAATATTTTTAATATTATATATAATTAAATATAATTATTACGTCACACCGGTTAGACCGGTGGTTGAACCGGTCAAACCGGTGACCAGTAAGGCCACCGGTTCGATGACCGGTCCGGGTTTCAGAACATAGCTGTAAAGTATTGAATTTGAGTTCGATATTATATTAGTATTGATTAATACGAAATACCATTTTAGGTCATTCTTAAAAATTTTGAAATAGTTCGTCAATGTATTTAATGTATAATTTATATTTTTATATCAACCATATTTTCAAAAATCATAATATTAAAAATTTTAAATAAAAACAATTTATTTATTTTATTAACATTATTATTACATATTTCACTTATAAATAATAACTACAATTAATATGTGTTATAAAATATATGAACATATCATACACCATAGGATCATTGTATATGCATGGAGGAACAAAACATACTTGTCTCGATGATTTGTTAGTTTCCACTGGTTAGAGAACGTCGAACCAAGATTGTTATCTGCAAACTCCAAAATACACTCATATCCATGTGTTCATAACTATTGCCTTATATATATAGATCATCTGTGAATAACTATTGGTAGTAGTTATTCGTATCAGATGGCCATTAGACTCATTATGGGTGTAAAACGACATCAATATGAAAAAGATCAATTAATCATCATATAAATATAAAATTAAAACAATACAAAGTATTTAAAATATTATAATTTCATCATATAATAAATAATAAATACATCAAAACATCAAATAAGAAGAATAATAAATATTCATTACTCTTTATTAATTGCAATTTACAACAAAAGTTTGTGTTGAAGAACCAATAAGAAGTGAAACTTGAAATAAAAATATTTACAATTATATTGCATATATAGAATTTAACATATATATCAAATATAAGTGAAATTAAAAGAAGAAGAGAAACAAAAACCTAAAATTTCATTCAATTGAATGCCTACTATAACTGCATTAACCTCAATTCTCATTTTGTACAAAATTCTCATCATTTAAAGGAGCCTCATCATCATCATCATCATCATTTAAATTTATGGCACCAAATGACATGTTAATACTTTTTCATCCAATATTTTCTTTCAAATCACTCTCATCAAACTCGATTTCTCATAAACCCATTCCGCCAAAAGATCTACATTATCAACCCAAATTGGATATACTGAACTATTTGTTCTATTAAGAGTCTTAGTGAATAATAAAATTAAATTATTAAAAAATATAAGAAATTATATCTAACTTAATAATAATAATAACATACATTTTTTAAAGCTTTAAATTGTATTGAATAAAGACAAAGTCATTTAATCTTTTGTGATCCAATCTATTTCATTTCTTAGAATTGATGAATTTAAGTGTACTTAAATTCATTTCACTTTCTGTTACACTCATGCATTAACTTAGAATTTGAATTATAAGCATTTGCAATTTTGGAACACTACTTTAAACCTTTGTAATTTTGGAATATCACTTTCGAATTTTTCCTACCAAATTATAAATCATAAGACAACAAAAATAACGTTATAGATAAAATAAAATGATTATTAATTTTTTTTTTTTGCATAAAGGGGAAAGAAAACACGGAAAACTAAGTAAGACTAGTGAGGCTGAGCCCCGATAAATCCTCCACAAGGAGGCTATGGCACCCTGAGGGTGGTACATCAAAATACGTGACGCCGATTTCGTGCTGGTGGGTCGGGTCAGCTAGTAGATTAAGTTTTTTTCTTTGACGAATAGCAATTGACATCTCAAAATCACTATAAGCCTCTTTATAAATCTACATTTATAAACCTTGGAGATCTTGCATCATCTCATGGGCAACAACTGTTATAATAGTTAACATCATTCCCCTTTTAACTTCGCCTTTTTTTGAAAAATTTAGTTTGAAATAAATACTAGGATTTAAAAATGCACTAGCTGAAAACAACAGAGAGTAAAGTTGTCTTTCTCATCTTTCATTGATAATTACACGATAAGGTGTGTACAAAAGAAGACCTATTTTTTCATATTGGTATTGATTGTTTCCATCATCCTCTCCATGACGTTATAAAAATAACTTATTGTTGTCTTTTCATTTCCATTATCTAGACGAAATACCCTCACCAAAGGCTAAATAACTCAAATGATAAATTGACATTGGAACGAAAATTCAGTATCTTCAAGTATAATTATGGAAACTTCTAATCCAACATTAGATTTAACGTGTTGAGATGCAAGTCACTTATCACTTGTCAATTGTTATTTATCATAATCAAATACTAAAATGATAAGAAATTTATTACAAATCTTGTAATAGCAGGACGACACAAATTCATACTATTGGTGAAATCTTTTTTTATTAAATCAAAGACTCATGCATGACTGTAGATAAACTTTGTCACCTTTTTTACTTGCTGCAATGTCTCATTAATATAGGAAAATACCTAGAATTTTCTATATTTTTTAACATTAAGTCAATGTAATGTGCAGCACAAAGAGCCCAATAAAAAGAATTATTCTTGCTTTATAATCTTCTTTCAATCGATTTATTAGTGAAATCATTATCATTAATGAATTGAACAATATTTTCTGCCTCAGCTTCATTCACAACTTCATCGAATATTTCAAACAAAGTATCAATATTCCTAACAAAGTCAAATGCATCAATACACTCACATAACATTGAGTCTTTTGTAGAATAAACCAAAAAAATTAATAATAGGCTCATGTCTTCTATTTGTCGAACCATTACATATGATTGAACACCTAAAAATAGCCCAAACCATTTTTCTTTCATCTAAATAACTTTTAATTTTATAAACAAGGTTACTCAATAGTTTACCTTTATAGTTATCATTTAAAGGAGCTTTGTATCCCAAATCGTAATAAGTAATAGCATGTACCATAGGCTAAGACTAAGAAGCATTGAATGTTATACCTAAATCTTATCACCATCTAGCCATTGACATATTTACATTACGAACTACTTCTCCTAATTGTAGGGTGCTACAAATTGAACGCTAAGCTCCTGGAGTTATTAATGGTGTAAAAAATTTAGACACTTGTCTTCTTCTTTTCCTAACATCATGTCTAGGTGCAACAATTACTTCTTGTTAGGTAGGGATACTACCACCTTCAACATTCCAACTATCATTTTGACCACCAATAAACGAACTTTCATTGCCAATTTCATAATTCAATCTCTACCTTCTATCTTTTTCATGTTGATACTCTTCAAGCAAAGTCTTTATTTGTCATTTCACATCACGACTCACTTTCTTATAAGGTTCTACATCACCTTTAACCCCAAGTAAATGCTTATTTAATCTAGTAATTCACTACCTTTTAAATGCTTGTTACAAAACAAACAAATGGTATGGTTCTTCATTATAGGGACCAATTCAATATACCAAGCTGTATCATCGTATCTTTTTAAAGCTTGAACCTCTTTCAATTTTTCTATAAAAATCAACGAAGACATATATCAAAATTAACTTAATAACTTCATATCAAAATAAAGAACACATAATTTGATTATCATCTACTATCACAAATTACGTATTATTTAACTCAAAAGTCCAAACTAACACATTAGACAACACACATATATATCTTATACAATATAACTCATTTTGTATGATTAAATCATATACAGTTCAATTTAATTCAACACAATTCACCATAAGTCAAAAACCAATAATTCAAGTATTCAACATGCATAATAACACAATACACATATACATCTTACATAATATGACTCATTTTATATGATTACGTCGTTCAACCATTAACTAAAGACATACACTAACAACTATAAACTATAAGTTTGCGACTTACTTTATGTAATCTCATAGTTCAAATATAAACTAATATAATTTGTTTACTTATACAATTCAATTTGTAATACTTATAATTATTTTATTTTTTAACTAATTTTAATCAACATTGTTACTAAAATCCTAATTTTCAACTTTAATTTAACAATCTTTTATTCATCAATTTTAATTAACATTCTTAGTTTCTTACTCAAGTTAGCTGTACAATAAAAAGTTCACATAAACTATACAATTTAATTTTATCCAACATAATTTACCAATAAACAATATAAAAATGCAAACATATAATTTTCTTAACTTAATTAAATATATTAAATGATTTAATTATATGTTAAATCTTATATTTAAATGATTAACCATATGTTAAATACTTTTTATGTACAGGCAATAATTAGTAAATTATATGTTTCATATAAATTAAATAAAAAGTTAACTTAACGCATTAATTTTGAAATTAATAATGCTTAAATTATATTGAAATTGAACAACTCACACAAACAATTCTAATTTCAAAACTCAAATTTTCCAATGCATTAATTTTTTTTCATAAATTTACAATGCTTAAATTACATTGAAATTGAACCAACTTACACAAACAATTCTAACTTTCAATCTTAAGTTTCTCAACTCACACAAATAATTCCAACAATTCTAACTTTCAAACTATTCAGAAAATACATATGATACAACCAAAACACAATGCAAATGCAATTCAAAGCAGAAAAAGCAATTCAAAATATACCAAAAAAATCAAAAATTGCAATTTGGTTAGGTCAGGTCAAGATTTGAAAAATGAAAATGGATATTTATGTGTTTTTAATCGAGCAACGAAGGTGGAGGTCGACTGGAGCAACGTCTTGGCATTAGGCAAGGTGGAAAGCAGCAGGCGATGGGTAGACGTGGAGAGCAACAACCAATAGGTGCGATGGGCAGAGATGGGGAGAGTAGTAGGCGTGATGGGCAAAGGTGGAGAGCAACGATGGCTATAAGTGGTGACATGGTGGAAATGGGTGGCCGACGACGTTGGGGGGGGTGGAGGGGAGAGGCAAACGTTGAAATTTAAATTGGTTGAGAGGAGAGAGAGAGATGAAAAATTAAAATGAGCGAGTGAGAGAGTTTGCTGTAGTGGTGGTGGGTGTGGGATGTTCTATTTAATTTTTATTTTTGCATTTTAGTCCTTGAAAACTTTAAGATTTACAATACCAACCAATATTTGACCGACATTTTAAATTTTGACTAGTATCAGCCAGTACCAGACGAAACTTCCAACATTGGCTAGTATCAACGATCGACATCAAAGAAGTTATTTTTGTACCATTTTTTGGTTGGTACATTGCCTTCTATTCGGTACTAGCCAGCATGGTACGAAACTCAAAACTTTGATACCTGCTTTATAATCTTCTTTTAGCTTCTTTATAAATAGAATCACTGTCAGTAATGAACTAAACAATATTTTTTATCCCATCTTTGTTAACAACTTCATTTAAATTTTTAAATAGAGTATCCATATTCCTAACAGGGTCAGAAAACTGAAAAAACATTGTCCCCTTTACAAAATAACTAAAAAATTAATAATAGGTTCTTGTCTTCTATTTGTCTAATCATCACATATGATTAAACTCTCCCAAAAATAACCCAAGTCATTATTCTTTCATGCAAATAACTTTTTATTTCATAAATAGAGCCACTTATAAGTTTACCTGTGTAGTCATCAATTAAAGGAGTTTTGTATCTTAGATCGTAATAGGCAATAATATTTACCATAGGCTAATAATAATAAGATTGTGCAACATTGAATGCTGTACTTGAATCACACCACCATCTAGCTATTGCCATATTCACGTTATAAAATGCTTTTTCTATATTGTAATGCACTACAAATTGAAGATTGAGCTCTAAAAGTTATTTATGGTTCAAAAAAATTAGACGTTTGTCTTCTTCTTTTCCTAACATCAAGTATAACATTTTCTTCTTGTTGGGTAGGAATATTACTACGTTCAACATCCTCACTATCATCCTGACCACCAATAAAAAAATCTTCCACTACCAATTTCTTAATTCAATATTTGCCTTCTATTTTTCTCATGTCGATAGTCTTCAAGCAAAGTTTTCACTTGTCATTTCATATCATAATTTATTTTTTAAAAAGGCTTCACATCACCTTTGACTCCAACTAAATGCTTCTTTAATCTAATGATTCCTCCACCTTTGAAATGCTTGTTATAATACAAAAAATGATATAGTTTTTCATTTTGAGAACCAATACAGCATGAGCCCAAGTTAGATCATTGAATCTTCCTAAAATGATTGAAATATTAGAAGTACTTGAATTTTTTTCTACTTATCTATGAAAATAAATGAAGACATATATCAAAATTAACTTAATAACTTCATATCAAAATAAAGTTATGTAAAAAAAACACAAGGAAATAGATCAGTAATAGTTTCTTAATAACTTATGTTTCTTTCTAAATCCAAACATCAAATACATACATTGATTGTTACACTTTCACAAGTACAACTCATTTTTTGATTACATAATTCAAATATAATATCATAACTATAAACTATTCTTTGTAATTAAATAATTCAAACATAAACTCAAAACTATAAATTATTTTGTATGATTATATAATTTAATCATAAACTAACAAGTCACAATTATAACTCATTTTGTGTGATTACATAATTTAAACATTAACTCACAACTATAACCTATTATGTATAACTATATGATTCAACTGTAAATTCTTAACTATAACTTATTTTGTGTGATTATTGATTAGTTAATTAAAAAATCCAATCATAGGCATAAATTCACAACTATAATTCAATTTGTTTGATAATTAATCATATAATTCAACCATTAACTAACTAATCCATTTTGATGATTACATAATTCAATTTATAATATATAACCCAATTTATAATGAAGACTAACCTTTCATTCAAATTCTAATGTATCTCAATCTCAAATTTCAGATAAGGACAACCTCAAATATACAATCTAATTCCAAATTCCAGACAACAAATGAATAACCTTAAACTCAAATTCATAATCCAATTCAAAATTCTATTTCCCAATCATCATAGAAAATCAGAAACATAACGAATTCTAATTTCCAAGTGAAAACAATGATTTTTTTTTATAACTCAGAAGACTTTATACAGATGATATAAATTATATACAAAACTTGAGATCCCCACACATGAACCTCTTGGCAACTACGGAGATTCAGTAATACCTACAACATTCCTTGTAAGCTAAACCTTTGAGCAATTACACTCACCAATTGTAGCAATTTCCTGCCATACAAGCCTTAGTAAACTATCATAATACACAGAAGCTCAAGTTACCTACTAACCTTTCGGCCGCTAGTAAAGGAACAACGAAACAATGAAACAATCAATTTACTATCAACACTCTAAACAAATTAAGTTTCTTCAAATGCTCTTGTTCTCTTCCCATTTGCTCATATCTTCAGTACTAGAAATGTGATTAGTTCTGATGCCTCCATATATTGTGAACCGTGAACATCAATGTGAGAAACTGTTGTCGAATTTATTGCATGTTATCAGTGCATGCTTTCCAAACGAGAAGTTCTAGCTATTAACTTCCTGATTGCTGTACTGAAGAAAATGCATAGCTCTTTCTACTCTTTAAGATTGCTACACCAGTTGGAATTCCTGATCTATTAACCTATAGAAAAATATGTTAAAGAAAAAACCTCACCAATTACCTCCTCACTGTGTTGGAGTGGATATGTTCCATAGCTTGGAAGATTATTTTGGAGATCACACTCCTAGCATCCTTGGCTTCATCTTTAAAAGTTTTATTATTTCGTTCAGTCCAAATATTGTAGACTATAGTTGAAAGAAGGATAGGGAAAATAGGAATATATGAGGTTCTGATAGTTGGGGAAGTATTAAACCAAGTGAGAATGGATTTGAGGTTTTGCTGAAGTGGAAGGTTTAGATGAAAATGGTAGAGACAATGGTCTCTACCAGATTTAGAGAATTGACACTCAAAAAACAAGTGATCAATTGTTTCATCATCTAAGAAACACAAGGAACAGTAGTTAGGAGATTGTAGGTAGAATAGTTTGTCTTAGGTTTGTAACTTCTGAAGGAAAGCTAGCCATAGGATAAAGGAACACCTAAGTCTACTATTTTTAAACCAAACAAGCTTATGCCAAGAAACTTCCTGTAAAGGGGGTCTCAATATAAAGTATACTAATCCATTAGTGAACTTTTTTATAGGACTAGCGAGCCATTCCAAACGATCAGGTTGGGAGCTATTAAGATGGTACCGAAGGGGCTCAAGGTTCCCAAGGATCTCTATGGATGCCTCTTGCCATCTCCACTCATCATTGTTTATCAATGTAGATACCCTTGCTGTCAAAGGAAGTTCCGAAGCATTGATCTCTCTCGGGGGAGTAAAGTTCTTCAGGATTCCTCTTGGATGCCACGAGTCCTGCCATAAAAAGTAGAAATATCATTCCCTATCCTAAACCTGAATCGATTCCCCAGTTTGCCTTCCACAAGTAAGTTTTCCTCTAACTCCAAGAGTTGTTATAGGTTGGTTGGGCACCCTAAAAGGATTTCCTTCTTAAAATGATGGTATAAACCCGCTGAACGCACAAAACCTCCCTATCCTCAAACAGATACCAAATCCTTTTACCTAACAAGACTTGATTCTAAGTAGACAAATGTTTAACCCCTAAACCTCCTTCTTTTTTTGATCTACAAATATCACTCCATTTAACTTTAGCATTAAAAGCAGAGTCTACCTTCCCAGCCTACAAAAAATTTCTAAGTTTAGACTCTATATCCCTAAGAATGGATGAGGGGAGAATGAAATAGGAAGACCAGTACACTTAGAAAGAAGAAAGGACAGATATCACCAATTGGAGCCTTCCAACATAAGAAAGACTTTTATGAGTCCATTTGTTGATCCTAGCTAGTTTCAATTTTATCCAATAAGGGTTGGCAGTCCCTCCTAGACAACTGACCTATTAAGAAAGGAACCCCCAAATATCTTACGGGAAGAATACCTTTCTTGAGACCTGAGATAAGTTCCATATGATGATTCAGATAATTCACATCAGGGGATAAGAAAAACTGACTTTTGGAAGAATTCATGTCCATGTCAGAAAAATTTGAAAATGTACACAAACTATCAAGTAATGTTTGAGCCGAAAACATATCCGCGTGCAAAACATCAAGAGGTCATTAGTAAATAAAAGATGTGTAAGTTTAAGAGCTTAGCATCGCCAATGATATTTGAAGAAAGAACTATTCTTTATACAAACTTTTAAATTCCTAGAAAATACTTCCATACAAATTATGAAGAGGAATGGAGATAAAGGATCCCTTTATCGTAATCCGACTTTCCTCAAAAAAAAAAAAAAGTGAGAGTACCGTTAATCAAAATGGAATGATACAAATTCAAACTTCCACTTCACTATTCCGCAATCACAAATTCATAATTTACGGTTCACAAGCCATACAAGATAGATGTTACACCACATCCACAAGTCTACAAGCCTACGACATAAGCAATCCTCTGCACACACAAAAGGTTCCATCCGCGCACACACTGACAAAATGGAACCTTGGCTTAAGCTCACAAGTGACAACTCACAAGACTCACAACACAACACAAGAGAGTGACAACTAGCTGTGACTGGCAGCGATGGCGTAACCGGTGAATGGCACAATGGTTGGTGCAATTGGGGAATGGTTGGTATGACTGGCATGGCAACTAGCGATGATGGTGCAACTAGAGGAAGCATGGTGGTGCAATTAGAGGAAGGATGGTGGACTGGGGAGACGAGCTGACGTCATGAGGGAGAGGACTGTGGAGGAGAAGAGATGAGTCTAGGAAACAAATGAATTCTTTTGTTGTTAGGGTTTTATTTTATTTTTGCATTTCAATCCTCTAATTTTTTTAAAAAAATTTACAATACTTACCTGTAATTAATCAGTATTTCAAATATCATCTGGCACAAAATGCTAAAATTTAATATCATTTTTTCGCCGAAAATTCAAAACCTTGCTCTAAAGGTTACAGAAGTAACTAAGAAGAAAAAATTCAATCTAAGTAGGAAAGTTGCAGTTGATAAAATTATCAATTCGGTGTTATACATACAATTGTAATGAAGATAAATGACTACAGTATTTATCATCGTAAAAATTAAATTGACCATTCTGAAAAGTTGAACATATATTACATTACACATTCTAATACATGATAAAAGGTTAATTGTTGTTTGAGAAATCAAACATTTCCATAAAAGAGCTCTTAACAAACAAGATAAAGAAATTTTGGAAAAAAAGTCTATTAATCCTTAAAAAAATCGAAATAATAACAAGATATACGTCGTCACTCACAAGTAAGTGTAGAAACATTATGCATGTAAAAAGAATAGTAAGGCCACCAGGTACGCATGCAGCCGAACTAATTGACATATTATGGAACGCAGAATTTTCTTAGAGTTAGGGATAAACACGATCAGGAGTTTTATATGTAAATGATCTACAAAATATTGGTATCCTCTTCAGAAGAAGCAGGAACATGTCTTGGCATCTCCGGAGAAAATGGGTTCAGCCATTCTAAAAGTATGCAGCTGAGACAAGCGCTTACATTACATGCTCCTGCAAAGCCATAAGATCGAAGTAATCCAGCTCTTCCAACTTCATCGATCCAATAACTTCTGAAGAATAGCCTGTTAACACAAGTTTATTGATGCGAACCTTTTTTACTACACTCGTCAAGTAGAAATCACCAACTGAAGTGAAGAAAACGTAACCCCAGAAAGGATGCCTCTAACTAGTCATGTTTTCTTTTTCTTCATTTCGTCTGACGAAATATTAAGAGCCATAATGGACTTCTGACTATGACGGGAAGGTGATTTCTTACAAAATTAATTCAAACAATTCCCATATGAAGGGCAACTGTTTCATTTAACTTAATATCTGCTTTTCTTTTACCATATTCAACATTGTCAGGCTGAGATCATATAAGAGTTGTGCCTTAAAAATGACGTGTGATTTCAGGATCAACTTACAGGACATGAACGATATGATTTCAGTCCCTCTTGTAGCTCACCAAATGAGATCAAAAGCTTCACTTGACGAAATTCAACTGATTGACCATGACCTCTGCTGTCAGTGAAACAAATTAATTCACGCTGTAGAAGTCGTTCAAATGCCTGCACAAGTTGGGGTAGTTAATCTTCATCCGGAGATAAAACAGGTGGAAAGCCCATTTTAATCCATTACTATTCTAAACCTATAGTCTAGATTAGAGAGGTGAATTGAAGAGCTTACACACCCTTAGGCATACATTTCGTGCATAGTAATCAGATGTATGGAATGAATCATGTATGCTTTTGTACTCTGCAACAATGGAGAATATGTTAGTAATCAGGAAAAGTAAGCTTAGTGATGGAAAAAGAAATAAAAGAAGCATCTGAAGGTGACAACCTTTCATAACAGAAGCAAAGTTATATGAGTTCTGCTCTTTAACTTCCAATCTCTTCATACACACAAGGATGTACAGTTCTAATATGGAGCAATCTGCTTGACCATGTTCAAGGTGACATCAGTATTGTATTTCATGATAGGTTAACACACACACACACACACACGCAACAATTTTGGCATCCATAACGAAACCTAATTAAGAGCTAATATGAATGCCTTCTTTTCAAACAGTCAAGTTGCATGAACAGAATCATTTATGAAGATGTCAAGTTTTCTGAAGCAAATATGCATCAAAATGTCAAACTACGAAAACAGTTTTGACTCCGTGATCTTAAAAGCAAATAAATAAATAAATAACTCAAAAATTGTTCTATTATTGTCTTGAATCTGTAATAAATTCTACAGATGAAAAATGAGCACTTATTTGACATGGATAGCTAGGTATTATAAAATAGACAGAGGTTTGAATTTCTAGATTTTTTCACTGTACAGTAGTAAGGCTATATATACATATTTATAAGATTAATCTACGGAATGTAATCCCTATGATCAAGGGATTATGGAAGACTAGAATCAATGACATTAATGCTCAATATGTAACAGCTACAATGTAACAAATAGAAGGGATCTAACTAACAGTATTCCAAGGAAATAGTAGGCAAAATCTCTTAGAAGAAATGTTGTTAAAATGCAAATCCGAGCAAGTCATTTATACTGATAAAACTTGTACTTATTGTGCCTGTAAACGACCACCTTAGAGAATGAAGATCACAAGAGTAACCATACAACAAGATTCAAGCCATATGCATCATACCTCTTATGCCTTCCTGCTTTGGCTGCCTTTGGATGCTTAAGAGTGCATTTTTAAAGTTGTCTAGTGACAGGAATCCTAATTTTGGTTCCATGTACGAAACAGCGACAAATCTAGCATCCAATTGCAAATTCAGACTAGTATCAACTGTGATAACGTTAACAGGTATAACTTTACACAAGATTTGATGCATCGAGATATAGGCAATGAACTTACAAAAACCGTAGTAAGTTGTTGATGGTAGATTGCACATTCAGACAAGAAGCAATGATCTCCTTGAATCTCTCATCAGCTAAAACTTTCTAGCAAATTTCAAGGACCTCTATTTCTGGAGAAAAATTAGTTGAAAGATGCTTTGAAATGGTAATAAAGGATGCAATCTAGGTTTTAAAATAACAAATTTAAACAGTTGGATAAAGGATACTCGTAGCTTTCCATTGAATTGAGAAGCAAAATCATGAGGAAGACCTGTATTTACGGGCAAAAACAAGAGATGCTCTAACAGTCTGCAAAACCAGAATTCTGAAGATCAAACTTTGACTCTTGGCAAAACTCTAACATCACTCTTCATATAAGAGGAAATTTACCTCTGTACATCCTCCATAGATAGAGGAAGAAACAATAGCTTTCTATGTGAAAAACGAGATCTTACTCTTTTTTCCAAAAGTTGATCAGCATCCTGCAGGCAAAGTTTGAAAGTATCACATACTAGAACTTAAAACTTTTTTGTCAAGTCCAATGAGTTTTATTTTCATTATCTCTACCAGTAAATGGCTTGAGTGCCAAATTTAGTTACCGGTACACGTTTATAAACTGTAAAATTCTAAAGTTTTCATATATTGAATATATAAGCTAACATTAAAAGAAAAAAAATCTCTTTGTATAATAATAGAAAGAATAGCAAAACAGAAAAAATCCAGAGAGGGCAGAGGAAAACTAAGCAAGAGAAGATAGAAAGCATTTAGAAATAAGCATACCAGTCGACAACTCACACCAATGACAACAGCTTGTGATGTTACTGATTGCATCGCATCTAGCAAGCTATACAGCAACCTTTGCTTTCCCTGAAATGAACGAAATGAGGAATTGTAATATGCCCCTAAATTTCATGTTGATATTCTAAAGATAATTAGCTGCTTTAAGGCTAAAAATTAGTGGTTGAATTAATGAGATTGTATTACATAGAGAAAAAATGGATTCTCCTTGATTTAAGGAGGTGATTAGGGATATACTTTCCTATATATTTTCCTATACTATTAATAGAAAGATGAAGTAAAAAATTACTTTTCTCTATGATTTTCTTCATGGTATAATAGTTACGACTTTTCCATAATTTTTTCGTGCAAATTATTCCTAAATGGACTATCGTTTGGCAATGAATAGTAGGGTAGAAACTCCTCATCCTTCAGAAATGATTTCAGTAGTTCGAGTGTGACTAATCCCGGTACTATGATAAAAAACACATAACACAACGGTGATCTTATCAGGTTGAATTTGCCTTTGGCGAACCACAAGTTGAATGATCATAATTACTTGGAATGGGTGCAAACAATAAAATTGGCCATTGATGGCAGACGAAAACTTGGCCATTTGATTGAAGAGATAACAAGCCTGACTTCGACTGATCCAAATATGGCATTGGAAACCCCCATATATTTTTGCCAACAACAAAAGATGCATAGGATGCGGTTCGAGAGATGTTTAGGATACTGAGAATTCTTCTCAAATTTTCGAACTAAAAACGAAGCTATAAAAGGCCAAGAAAGGAGACAACACTGTTACTTTGTTTTATAACAAACTTTTAACCTTGTAGCAAGAATTAGACCTATGTTAGGATGATTGGGATTATTTGAATGATAGTGTTTGACATTAAAAGAGGTAAGGAAATGATAAGATTCATGTTGTTCTTGCATGATTAAAATAAGAACTGGACAAAGTCAAAGGCTAAATTTTGGGAAGAAAGCCACTTCCTTCAATAAGAGAGGACTTCTCGGAAGTAAAGAGAGAGGAGATCAGGCAGAAAGTGATGACAGGCAATAGTGAATCAGAGGCTAAAGGTTCTGCACTTGTATCTAGCGGAACAAAGGCTAAGGGGGAATGGAAAAACAACAAAAGTTTTGGTGAGATCACTGTGAATGTGATTCGGACACACAGAAAACTTGTTCAAAAATCCATGGAAAGCCAAAAAATTGGAAGAAAAACATTTTGAAGATAATTATACCTAAAATTTCTCTAATTCAAATCCTTTTTGTTCTTTGGCTTTAAAAGGTAATTATTTAGTTGCCTCTTAATTCAATGTCAATTCAAATAATTCTTGAATAATTAATTCTAGGGAAACAGATCATATGATTGGATCGTCTAAATTGATTTCTTCCTATAGTCCTTGTGCATGAAATCAATGAGTAAAAATAACAAACTATTCCTTGGCAGCAGTAGCTGGGAAGGATCACTTGTTATTTCCCATGATCTTATAGTCTATAATGCTTCTTATGTTCCTAAACTATCCCATAACTTATTGTCAGTCAATAAAAAAGAACTGTTGATCAAAATTGTCAAGCTAATTTTTCTTTATCAGATTGTCAATTTCAAGATTTGAACACGGGGAAGATGATTGGCAATGCTAAACAATTTAGAGGTCTCTAATTCTTTGAAGATGGATATGACTCAAATAGTCAGTCCTAGAGAATGTCTCAATTCTATTTCAATATTTACTGAGAGTAAAATTATGTTATGGCATTTTAGATGAGGGCATCCAAGTTCCCACTATATGAGACATTTGCTTCCAAAGTTTTTTATAAATAAAGATCCATCTTCATTTTAATGTGAAATTTGTCAAATTTTCAAACATCTTTCTGAGCACAACCTTATAAGGTTTTGTTCATTATGATTTATAGTGATATTTGGATACCTTCAAAAATAAAAACAGTAATTGAAAAGGGATGGTTCATAACTTTATTGATGATCATGATAAAATTACTTGGGTCTTTTTACTTGATAAGAAATCAGATGTTGAGAGCATTTTTCAAGACTTCTATAAAATGATTCAAACATGGTTCAAACTAATATTCAAGTTTTTAAAATTGATAATGGAAAAGAATATTTCAACAAGATTTTAAGAATTTTTTTTGGATGAAAAGGGTATTGTTCAAATCTCATACACTGACATCCCACAAAAAATGGAATTGCAGAGAAGAAAAATAAACATCAGTTAGAATTGCAAGATCTTTAATATTTTCAACTAATGCTCCTAAGTACTTATGGAGCGAGACTATCCTCGCAGCTACATATTTGATCAAATAGGAAGCCTTCAAAAGTTTTAAAATTTCAAACCCCTAAACTTTTAAAATAAATGTTGTCCTTCCTTTTAGATATCACATGATCTTCCACTTAAAGTGTTTGAGTGTATTGCATTTTTTCATATTCACGACTACAATCAAGAAAAACTTGATCCTAGAGCATGAAATGTGTTTTGTTGGTTGTCCTACTCAAAAGGGCTAGAAGTGCTTCGCTCAAATGTCCAAAAGGATAAAATGTCTCTATGGATGTCACCTTTTTTGAAGATAAACCTTTTTTTCCCTCCCTCATCTTCAAGGGCAAACATCTAATGAAGATTCATTTTTTGATATTCATAAGAATAGAAACCACAAGGAAAAATGAGATTATGGTCAACATTGACAATGATGTGAATATTTTCTATAATTTTGATTCAAAAAATGATAATATCTCAAATAATGGAAATAAGGATCCATCTTCGATGCCTTTACAAATTCAATCTCAGGAAAAGAATGAAATGTTTGCAAGGTTAGATGGACATCATTTTAAAGGGAAAGTTCTTTTGAAAAAATATCTAGAACGATAGAAAAGAACAAACATGCAACTAGTCAAGAATCTAATCTGAAGACAATTCCAAAAATTGGAGATCAATAAGGCAAATCCTAGTTTGAACCTATACCTATTGAGTCATTGTCTCCTAAACCAATATATATTCCAAAGTCAAATGATATCTTCAATTTACCTATTGCTCTTAGGAAAGGTTCTTGAACTTGTAGTAAATATCCTCTGTATAACTTCTTATCCTATCAAAGTCTGTCTCCATCATTTTGCGCATTTACTTCTAATTTGTATAGTATTTCCATTCCTAAGAATATAAAGGAGGCTCTAACTATTCCTGAGTGGAGGGATGTGATCCTGGAGAAGACAAGAGCTTTAAAAAAGAATAGAACATGGTAGAAAGTTGATCTTCTAAGAGGAACAATACTGGTTGGATGTAAATGGATGCTCACTATGAAGTACAATTTTGATGGATCACTTGAAAGATGTAAGTCTCACCTAGTTGCCAGAGGTTCTGCTCAAACCTATGGCATTGACTATTCAAAAACACTTTCACATGTTGCTAAGTCGAATACTATGCAAGTGTCACTTTCTAATGCAACTAATATGGGTTGGCCTCTATATCAACTATATATCAAAAATGCTTTCCTAAATGGAGATTTAGAAGAAGAGGTGTACATAGAGGTTCCCTCAGGATTTAGTCAAAACTTTTGGAAAAAGGATATGGAAGCTAAAAAAATCTTCATATTGGCTTAAACAATCACCAAGAGCCTGATTTGACAGAGTTTTGAGATTTGTAAACTCTCAAGGTTTCTTACAAGGGCAATCTGACCATTCTCTATTCATTAAAAATTTTGTAGAAGAGATCATTGCAATTCTAGTAGTGTATATAAATGACATGATCCTCAACAGTGATACTTTAGAGAAAATGAAAATTTTGAAAAAGAATCTCTCAAATGAGTCTGAAATCAAAGACCTATAGTCTCTCAGGTACTTCCTTGAGATGTAAATTGCTGGATCTAAAAAGGGAATAACAATTACTCAACAGAAGTATATGTTGGATCTTCTAAAAGAAACTGGGATGAATGGATGCAAACCAATAGAAACTCCTATGGAATTTAACTCAAAGCTTGGTGAAGTTAAGGAAAGGGTTCCAGTAGATACAAGTAGATATCAACGGCTGGTAAGAAAGCTAACCTATTTATCCCACATTAGAACAAATATTTCTTTACTATCAGTGCGAAATTAATGCATACCCCCTATCAAGAACACTTGGAAGCAATGTACAAAATCTTAAGATACTTAAAAAAATATAGGGAAATGATTATTCTTCAAGAAAAGTGATCAACGAAGAGTTGACATATACACTAATGTAGACTGAGCAGGGTTAGCGAATAAAAGGTCTAATTTTGGTTATTGCACCTTTTTGTAGGAAATCTAATAACCTGAAGGAGAAAAAAGTAAGTGTAAAGGTTGAATACAAGGCAATGGCTCAAAAAATTTGTGAAATAATCTTGCTTAAAAATTAGTGGAAGAGCTTAAGAGACTAGTGGAGCAACTAATGAATCTTTTATTTAATAATAAAGCAGCTATCAGTATCGCCAACAATCCAATTTAGCATGATCATACAAAACATATAAAAATTGACATGTCTTTTATAAAAGAGAAACTTGAAGTGGACTCATTTGTAAACTATTTGTACCTACAACATAACAAGTTACTGATGTCTTCACCAAAAAGTTATAAAGGCAAACTTTTGAGTTCTTTGTAAGTTAGGACTGATCAATATCTATGCACCATTTGAGTGTTGATATTCTAGAGATAATTAATATGTCTAAAGCTAGAAATTGGTGACTAAATTAATGAAATTTTATTACTTAGAGAATAAATAAATTCTCCTTGATTTAAAGAGGTGATCAAGATTATACTTTCATATATATTTCCTGTACTATTCACATAAAGATGAAGTAAGAATTACTTTTCCCTTTGACTTTCTTCAATTCAATCGAAAAACCCATCAATTAGAGCACATATGCTAAACATAACAAACCTATCATGTAAAACCACCCTCTCAACTTTGAGAAACAACAAAGAGAACTTAGATAATGGAAGGCATGAACAATTTTACTTGATGATAAAGATAAATTAGATATTAAAGAGTGATTAAGAAATGACGTCAGATGAAAAGGTAATCTTACCTTTAAAGAGTGATTAAGAAATGGTGTAAGATAGAAATGCAATCTTACTTGAGCAAATGAGTCAAACTCATCAAGTACAAAAATTATTGTTTTCTGAGCTAGTCCACATTCCCTGACAAAAAGCAAGAATGAATCATTTAAAAACTAGAATTTTTTGATTCAAGATAAGTAAGCTTTTTTTTGGAAAGGATATATGCACTCACCGAAGCATTGCTATCATAAACTGAGAATTGTCATCAAAAGATGCCTGCAAGAATTAATAGACGATTATTATAAAGAGGGAAATGTTTCAACATAAAGAGATTGTTTGAAATTTATCAGATATTCTTCATTACCATTTTAGAGAATACCAAGTGATGTTCCAGGCATAGCTGTCTAGCAATCTCCTGAATGTTGAATAGGCATTAAACAAAGTTATAAGCAGAGATAGAATCATTAAATAGCTTAATTCAGAGATATAGGCCAGTCGATTTGATAGGTAGAGATATTATAATATATGACACACAACCTTGAAGGCACAATTGTCATCATTATGCAAGAGGCCATTCAGTTTGATCTGTAAAACAAAGACCATTTTAGTGAAATGAGGAACACGATTGCAACCAACAGAGAAGTATGGATCATCTCAACAACATAAATATGCTTCTGTAGCTTGCAATAGGAATTAGCACAAATGTCCTATCCATGACAAGGCTCTACTACTTTTCTAGGACCTGATCATCTATTCATTTTAGCATATTGAACACCAATTTTTACTTTAACTGGTTCATATTGCGTTGCCTTAAAAGAATAGTTTCATGATATTTCATTTCACACACTTCCCAACAAAAGGAAGGACTTCTTAACTTTCAAGGGCAGAGATGGTTTTCCCCACAAAATATTTTTAATGTAGTACTTACCACTGATATAAGATCAGAATGTTCTTGCAACAAATCATAGATCACAAGCTCCAAAACCTGAGATTCAGTACATATGAAGAAATATCTGTTATTTGATTAATAATCTCTGAGGAACGAAAAAAAAAACAAAAGAAACAAATGTAGAGAGAATAAAACAGACAGCAAGTTTCCCAGAACCACGTGGTCCAAGGAGCAGAATCGAATTGTTGCATCCTTCGGTTATTGAACTTGAAATTATAAATTTCAACTTGCTGGAAAAAAAGAAAAAGCCCAAACAAGAAAATAGAGAAATCAGTAGAAAAAGGCTAGTTCCTTCGATTCACGTAGAATGGTGAAATTTTTTTGCTTGAGAATCAAAAGATGTACCTGTAGTTACTATCTGGGGAATCAGAGAGAGGCTTGAAGACGAAACTGGAGTTACAAAGCCTGCTCCTGATGATGCTTTGGGCTTTCTCTGCATCACTTTGGAGTCCCATTACGAACTGAATGGCGGGAAAGATCGAGAATGTTAGGTTCATATACAAGAGAGAGGCAATAAGTTTCCTCGACATTGCTCGTGAAAATCACGTGCCTGTTAACCTAGTTATTATCCGGTGGAAATTCCGCACTACGCATGATTTGATAATACACAATCTTATTTTTATGTAGTAAAGATACTATATTTGATAGACTCATATGCAAATATGACATGAAGATAGAAGAAGAAGAAAAAGGAAAAAAAAGTATCCGAGAAGCTCTAGTAATATACAGCTTTACCCCAACTAATAAAGATATTGTGTCTAAATGGTCCACTGATATAGAGAAAACTGAAATAAAGAATAAATAAATAATACTATTAAAATTAAACTAAATAAATACATAAATACTAAAATAATAATTGTGACAAAAACACATTCGATAAGTGGCAACCAATAGATGAGAAACTGTCAAAGCTACACTCTTGACTGATGACGTAGGCGATGAGCTCCTTAAGTGCAAAAATTATTCTTATAAACTTGAGTTGAAAAGCCAAGTCGTAGGACACAATGGCTCGTCCACGGCTAACAACTAGATATATCGAGATTGAACAATTAGACGAGAATTTCTAAGAGGTAAATACGACGCAAGAGATTTATAATATCATGTAACCAGATTATTATTTTTAAAGAAAAGGTAAAAGGTATAAATTTAATCTTAAAATTTAACTTTAACTCTATAATAATAAAGTAAAATCTAATTATGTAAAATATTAAAAATAAATTTAAATTAGTGAAAAATTAAGTTTATATCTATTATTTGATATATCATTGGTGTAAAAATGAATTTAATATGTTTAAATTAATACGTGGGTAATGTATTTATCTAGTTTAAAATAATTTAATTTTGATTTAATAACTAATCAAACTTAATTAATTTCATTTTACCATACAACATCTTCTTCAACACTTGCAAAATTCTATTTATCTTTTTACAATAAAACACAACTTCCATTCAAGCAATGTCAGCCCTCATTCTCTCTACCACCAACTAAAAGGGTAGTACTCGACGAGACTCTAGCCCTGTTTGGTTAACAGCGGATTGCATTAGCTATTAGATGATTATATTAGTTGATTTGACCAATGTATATCAGTTGTTTATTAAAGATATTTAGTAAAATTAGCTATTTAATATTACCTATTGATGTATAAAATAACTTATGAGGGCATGATTTTAAAAAAAATTATAAGGACATGAATATTATATTTCTTAGTATATCATTGAATATTCTTATAAGAATTTAGATTTAGATATTTAATTTTACAAAAATTAAGCTAATAATAATAATAATAATAATAATAATAATAATAATCCAACGTTAAATTC
>JAJMLV010000228.1:20814478-20825962 GCA_027123465.1 Erythroxylum coca | reverse complement strand
GCAAGCAAATCAGAGGATGAATGCATATAACTCAGAAGTTTGGCACAGAACATGTTCAAGTTTTGGAATCAAAACATGCATCATTTTCTGTATTATGCTATCTATTGCCAATAGCAATAGATAGCAAACAAAGGAATAGGAAGCAAAAGAAGAAAACCCGAAGGGGTGAGTACCTAACTTTGCTATCTATTGCCATGTTTTTAATAGAACACAAGGGGATTAAATGAATCCCATAAAAGGCAGGTTGCTAAGGATTTAGCTTTGGAAAAGAAGCCAATTTTGATAGGATTACTCCAGACTAGAATTAAAGCTCAGAAGTGCCATAAAGATATGGAGTTTTTAGGAACGAAAATGTCTTGTTTCAAATCATGAACATCATTACAATGGTCAAATAGCTTTTGCCTTTAACAAGAATAAAGTTCAGGTTGTTGTCCATAGGGGTTTAGACCAATTTGTCCACCTCAACTGCAATCTAGAGAACTTCGATCTTTCTTTTGACATTACCATTATCTATGCTTCCAATTTTAGATTCCAAAGAGTGAAACTCTGGGAGGATCTTATTAGCATTAGTTACTTAGTTAGCAGGCCTTGGATTCTAGCTAGAGACTTCAACTGTGTATAGGGGGATAGAGTGAACTTCTCCATTCTTGGAAAAGAACTTGAGAATGTTGTAGCCAAATTAGAAGTTATAGATCTGAAATTCTTGGGAAACCTATTCACTTGAAACAACAAGTAATTAGGAAGATCCTTAATATGGAAAAAATTTGCTAGAATTCTAGTGAATCAAAATACAGAAGTTTGTTGATAAGAAGAACTGAAGGGAAAAAAAGTGACCACGCACCTGACAACGGATCGAGATTTTGGTAGATGGAAGAAGATTGAACTCCCCCTGGACTCCTCTAGTTCAAACAAAAACAAACGAAAGTCAGTACAGCTAAGCAACACAAAAATGGAGAAGAAGAATAGAACAATAAAACTAGATCCACAAATTCACGCAACCAGAAATGGAGAAGAAGAACAGAACAATAAAACCAGATCCACAAATTCGCGCAACCAGAAATGGAGAAGAAGAACAGAAGCCTCGTGTTGCCCAGCGGAAATAAAAACATAAACTTACCACCGTCGTGTTGCCCACCGTCGTCTTGCACAGTGTGCGATGGAGTACCGTCTTTGGTTGCGAGAGAGAAGCAAGGACGATTTTTGGTCTAGTAGACAGGGACAATTAATTTTTGTCCTCTAATTTTGCAGTGGACAAATATGTTTGTTCATGCCTACCAGAGGTGGATGACACAAATGTGGGGGCATGAACCAAACGGGCTCAGGGGACAGGATTTCTTTGTTTTGTCTACTGTCCCCATGAACGGCGTCAGTAACCAAACATTACGTTATAGATAGCAAAAAAGAATCATGTATAAGAAGGAGAAAAGAACCGTGCATAAGAAGGAAAACATTGTACGTCTTTAAATTTGGAGTTGAGTAATTAGAATTGTAACATTGAATGTCTTTAAATTTGGAGCTGAGTAATTAGAATTGTATAGAAAAAAAAGGGGATAACGTGTAAGAAACAATGGCAAAAAAATTTAATTAGTTCGATCGATTTAACCCTAAAAATTTTAAACTATTTAACTTTTTGGTTTATAACTTTCTGGTTCAATTTGTTTTAATGATTCTTGTTATTAAAATTTGATTTATTTATTTATATTAATTAATAAGTTTTATAAATTAAATTAAATTAATAAATTTTTATTTAATACTTTTTTCAAGTAAATTTTAAATTTTTAATAGATAAGGACAATTTTTAATTATATTTCAAATTCTTTAGTTTTGACAGTTTAATATCAATAGAACCTTTTAAATCTTAAACTTCTTATCTTATCGAAAATTTTAACCAATTTTTGTACTTTGAATATAATTATTGCTTCTTTTCTCTCCTCTCTATCATTCTTTTATGAAACTCAAATTTCCAGTTAAAAACGCTTATTCTAAAATCCATGAAATTTTAGTGTTATTACAGCCTCAAAATATGCTGTTAACACTTAAAGCTTCTAGGGTTTATACAGGTAATGAGGTATATAATATGTTTGTTAAATTATATATTTAACGTACATACTATTAGAATCAAAATAAGGCTGATTAAACGAAAACATCTCACATGATATCGCATTTTTTAAAAGTCCATATGAGGGATATGAATTTAGTACGTTAGATATTTAGAGCAAAACGCGATTTCGTATGAATGGTCTAACGTCTTCAATATATATAGCATATACAATTTAATTACATATGCAAAACATAATCTCTAAATGACAGGGTGGAGGGTACGTAGAGGAATGACAATGTACTTGGTAGAGAGAGCCCGATCTTCTGTTTAATTTTATAGTATCTTATTCTATCCCATAAATCTCAACCACTTATTTATGTGAGTCCCGTATGAGTCCCGCATAAATAAATACAGAACTCGTATAAATAAATAGTTATGATTTATGGGACAAAATAAAACACCATAATATTAGACAGAGGATCAACGGACCAACCAGAGGGCTCTAATCATTATCAAACGTCCACCTTCCTACTAAGAAAACCAAGCATTGAAGAACAATGCGTCTCCAAATAACAACCATCTCATTGCGCTTTAAATTGTAGTCAACCGAGGCATCGTGAAGTGCACGGTGAAGAGCTGATGACCACGCCTTATGTTTTGATTAGAGAACCGTAGTTGCTGCGACGTTGAACAAGTTAGTCCGGCTGGTAAGAAGGTTCAAGTACAACTCCAGTTAACATGCGGACCAAGAGAAATGAGTGGGGAACACAAACTCAATGCCTAAATTTCAACAAATAGAAGCCATTTGTGAATTTACTCTAAATTGCTAAACCCACCGTAAATAGTTACATTGACACACAAGAATTTTTTTGGAACTATATTCAAACAGAAAAATTTACAGCTGTCTCTGCATGGGCTTGAAAAGAGTTCATTTTCATGTTTCTTATGCATATACAAGCTCAATTGCCTCTCCAAGCATTCAAGAACAAGCTCAATAGCTATTTTATCATTCGTCTACGGTTTATGCTGAGCATAAATTGATGAACGCACTGCATTGAGTGAGGAGAGAGCTTTTCCATTGACAACAACTTGCTCTACAAAGTCAACCCGAATTGACTTGAAATGGTAATGCTGGTCGAAAGAATTGGGAAAACAAGAATTAGGATCACGTGAATCATGAACCAAATCATATATTATCACATCTAACAAAAACATAACATAACAGGTTGTCAGCAAATCTGGAACTGAAACGGATTCGCCTTCTATGCCTTATGACTTGGTTACCACATTGGAACCAAGATGAACATTACAAATTACAATGTGTACATATATATATATACCTTTTCCTTCCATGCAAAATCAACATAACGGTAATAAGGTTCCAAAAGCATCAGTTGATCTTCTTCTTTAATCTGCAAGCCAAAAATTCCCTGGCTGTATTAGTCAAAGTGATAGAAGGCAAGAGGATATTTGCTGTCCTTGCAGCGGAAATCAGCTCAAACATAAAGTCTCACAATGTTGAGATTTACATGAGGGTCAGCCATACGTCACCAAATTTTCCCAGGACCCGTGATCTTTACTTATCTTACTCGTTCCTATTCACGTAAAATCAAAGCTCACCTAGGAAAGCTACCTACTTATGAATCATGGATGAAAGTAAAAATATATTAAAAAGTTGACCAAAAAAATTTTCATGATTATATTATATATTTGACCGAATCTTGTTAATGAATAGTGGTTTGGGTGGGCCATGGATCTTGTCGTGCGCACCGACCCAACTCGAATTAGCAATCCTCAGTGGTGAGAGGCGTGCGTCTCAACGCAATAAAACCCTGAGGTCACAGGTTCGAGCGACAAGATTCGCGTAGACAACCTAACCAAAGGGGACAATACTAATTCGAGTTGGGTCAGCGCGCACGACAAGATCCGTGGCCCACCCAAATCAAATAGTATAACAGGTCTAAAGTATCCAATGAAAGATGGGAATATATTTTAAAGAATTAAAAACTGAGACGGTAAAAGGGCAATCATGCACCCTTTATCCCCAAGAACAATGTTTCAGATAATCAATTAAAAGGAGAAAATAAAAGCTAATCCTTACCGCATCACTCCGCATACCGTACACTGATAGAACAAAGCACATCTGACTTGAATCACAAACCAAATAGTACCTGCATAAGAAAAAACAGAGATACAGAGAATAAATAGATCGTGTACAGAAAATCATTATCCTCACTTGTGCCCATGATTTCAGGGAAACATAAAACATGAAAAATCAAACACCCCTTGCATGTCAACCATGCACTGATACAGACAGTTGAAGCTATCAATCAATTAGGCGTGCTATTGTCTAAGCTCCAGTGGCATTGGTGCAGATGAAGTTTGCTCAATGAAACATTAATAAATTGAATTCATCAAAGTACTTACAGAGGAGTGACATTCTCATGCTTAACAAAAAAGAGAACTTTTCCGACAATTGCTACTGCTTTGTTCAGGCCATCTGACAACATGTCCAGACTGGTTCTTTTATACGAGGAATTCACTAACAATGAAGATATACATAAATGTTTAATAGTTTCATTTTAGGGAGAGAAAGCTAAAAGCCCATCACATGCCTTTAACTTGAGAACATGAAGTTAAGTAGCTTACAATTTACAGTAGACAGAGATGATGTTAAAGCTGCAACACGTTTAGATTTAGCATGTCCCTGTAAATTAAAATATTTACAGATCAGCTCCATTATTTAATAAGAATGTAGGGCTTATTCTTCCAGACCTGGGTGCAATAGAAAACATCCCCCCCTTTGATATTTTCATTCCGATAAGCAAATACAAGCATAAGGTTACAATTGCTTCAGTAGAGGATTTTGTATATTGAAATTTTTTAAAAGTGAAATGCTTTTCTATATTCTGCTGCACAAAATAAATGATATCACAAATTTAACATTTTTGCTTACTGTACCATACAGTAAGTATTGGAAAGTTATCCGAAACTACTGGGGCTGCAACAATGCATGAACTGGAATATTAGGCTTCTTAAAATCTCAATAACTTAGAAAAACAGAAAAAAGCATTACCCGCAACAAAGTTTCTAACTTATTGAGAACGTTAACCATCCGATGGACCTCTTCAGTAGCATTGAGACTAGGATCCTTTAGGGCAGCAGCTTCAAACCCACTTAGGGCCCTCTCATAATTCTCCAGATACTTGTTTACCTGATAATAGGAAATCAATTATGTTATTACAGAACATATTAGTTGGTTACATCTACTATGCCTCTGAATGAGTAGGAGAAACTATACCCATTGAAATTACATAGTAGAAGTAATTCAACAGAAACCAGTCAAAATGAAAGAGAACCATACTATTCAAAATCCTCTTTCATTGGCAAACAGGAACAGTCTTAAGGAGAAAATGAGACTGTTCCTCACCAGGAAGTTGTGACATCACATCATTTTATTCCATCCAACTTTGACACTTTTATGTTTCTATTTCCTTATAATTCTGATAAGATGCAGATGAGTAGCTTTCAACTTGAATCTCAACGATCCATAGGTGTATATAACAGTGCAGACAGGGTTCATAATACCTGGCTATTGATTTATCTACTAAATATGAAACTAATTATTTAATTGAAGCCTAGCAAGTCAAATATGCAACCTGAGCAGCAGAAGAAAATGAAATGGGAGAAAGGTGAAATCTCCATCTTAAGGCAATTACAAATATTTCTTCCTGGAACTTATCACTTTAAAATGTTGAAATAATAGAAATTATGCTTACAGTGGCACAATTAAAATATAAGTCCGGGTTGTCCTTCATGTTTTGATCCTTCTCCTGAAATGATCAATATGCTTACTACATGAAGATTTCACAAGAAAAGGAGAAAAAAGAGCAGAAATATTTTATATTGTAAATAACCAGAAATGATTCCATATAATAAAATAGATAATTACAAGCAACTTCTATTCACACTTACAGCATGCTGATATGCTTTTAAGGATTGCATAAGTTTGCTGTGATCGCATGCTCCAGAGACAAAAAAACTTGTAAGCAATGCATTTCCAAGGTTGTCTGTCAGTAAGATAAAATTGTCTCAAGGAAGGTGAAAGGGAGGTTAAGAGAGAATGTTCATGTTAATATAACATAAAAACATATAGAAGCTAAGTAGCACAAACAATGCTTAAATTTGAAGCTCAAGCACCAAAGAACATGAAACTTCACCATCAACATGAGCTCATTGTAGGCTAGCAAATTAGAGGTCAAGGTACATTGATATGTACATAGGAAGATTTGCATACCAACAAATAGAGCTTTTAGCGGAAGGCTGGACTAATGTTGTCAGTCACTGGGAAACCATTCACTTCTTGGTGGTTCACATGAAACTTGAATTGTAAAAATATTTACATCGAGTACTCACATGAAGGCTGACTTTTAAACAGGTAGTTTATTTCTGGAACATGAATATTGTGGCAATGAGGAGCATGGCAACATGGGGATACCAAAGAAGAGGTAACATGTTAAACTTTTTTGATGGAGATGGCACCCAATTTACTTTTTCCCCAACCATGGAATAATTGAACTAGCAGAAACCATATATACTGAACCCACAGAAAGTAATGGGAAGGGGGCTGAAATTTAGAATCTATTCCTTACAATGCAGCTAGAAATAGGAAAATTATTAAAGTTAGGAAACAAACTACGTTTACAATCACTACAACAGGAAGTACATTAGAAAGGTTCAAAGTACACCCAAACATCAAGAAAATTTGAATACATGTTAGTAAGTTGCTGCAAATAAGGATCTTACACCAAGAATTGCCATCCTTAACATCCAAAGCAATGGCGTCTTTGGCATGTTTAATACTTTCCTCAACAATTTCTGCCTGATTTTCAGAACCTATATAAAATGGAATATGTTTCTTAAGCACACTATAAAGGAAATTTTAAAACGACCAAGACCAGTGCCATGCAAATAAGAGCAGGCAAGTGATTGATCAAGTTTAGAGTTTAACACAATTTCCAAACAATCATCCCCCAAAAGCAATTAAATGAAATAAAAGTCAAGAACAATTATTTCGATTGAAGTAGCTAGTCAAGAATATCTTAAAAGGTTGAATTTTTCTCATGCTTTATAGGAAAACCTAAGACACATTCTATGCATAAATTAACAAAAATTCTGCATTGATCAGGGAAAGAATCAACCCGGAAAATTATACTTGGTTCTCCAAAAAGCACTATAAGCAAACAAACAGGAACATGATAAGCCTCAAATACATAGGGCTGAGAGTTAAGAAAATTCCTCGCCTTGGGCCATTCTTCTTTCAAGCATTGACAGCAAACAAAGTATTTTCTTGTTTGGACCCTACATGGTGAAGAAGACAAAAAAAAATTATGGATCATCATCTAAATCAAGAACAGTGACAACATCTAGATTAATTGAGATATCATGTTTTTTTCTTTTGGTACATTGGAAAAGGATGACAAGTGATATTTTAAAAAAGAATTTAATATCATAAAAAACCTTGCTAAGAGCAAGATTGAAACAATTCTTTGCTGACAGTAGATCTCCTTTCTTCCAAATGCAGCTACCCAAACAAAGCCAAGCATCTGCTAGAGATGGATTCAACTTGACCTGGAGCATGGACTCAACAGTTTTAAACCAAAATCCTAAACCAGTGTTGTTACACGCCAAACAAGTAGAAATATCAATTTGTTTTCATTACAGCTTTTGAGAGATGGTCCTCTGCATCTTTCCTGTAGTCAGGTACTACATCCAATACCTTCCCTCTCAGATATTCATATTTCGCTCGTTGCAGAGGTGATCTCCTTTGTTCTAAGAAAACCACACCAAATAGGCTCAGTAAGAACAAATTTATTGTGATATTAAGGCACAACAAAAGAAAATCTGCAATTTCTTAAGCCAATTCCATATAGCATCAAACCAAGATGCATTTCTTTAAGTAGACAATTCTTTCCATAACAATATCACTTATGTATAAGTATCTGAAAGTTCAACAATCCCAAATTGAAAACGGACGAGTAGGCAGTAGGACGAGTAGGCAGTAAAAGCAATGCAGTCTCTCAACTCAGGGGTCATAAAATCAATGCTAGATAAGATAATTGAATGTCACTTAATAGCAAACTAAGAAATCTTAACTAAAGAAGCGAACAAAGAAAAAGCACCAAGCTTTTATCAAGACTGAAAAACTCAGTTACACTAACGAAAATTTATGCCATTTCAAGTTGCGGAGATGAAATTATGGCGACTAAAAGTAACGAAGAAGAATAAGAAAGAAAGAGTACCAAGAGGAATGGAATCGAGAAGCTTGAGAGAGATATCGGATTGAGAGTGCAATTTGGAGAGTTTGTCAAGTGGGTTTGGGGGGAAGTAAGTGTCCCGAATTGCATAGAGATCATCTGCTGCTTTAATCGCCATTGCCCACACATCTTCTTCTCCTGTTTGACCTTCTTCGACCATTTCACTTACGCTGCTCATCTCTCTCTTCTCTGTACCAGTGTTCGTCCAGTGCAAAAGAAAGAAGGACCAGACAGACAACGACTTGTAAACTGTTTGGTAATTGGTACCTGAACTGTATCTGAGGATGTCGGGAACGCCGTCAAATCAATGGAATTGCTTGGAAATAGGATGTACTGGAAACTGGACCCTTTTGCTTCTAATATCCCATAAAAGGGCTTTCAGTGAACAAGCCCACTTGACAGTCCCTCTTCATTTCAAGACTTAATTAATAAAATAGATTCTTTTCCTATACTGTTTTTTTTTTCGAAAATTAAATACTTTTCATTACTCAGTTAATGTAAATTACAATGAGGTTCAATTCCAAATAAACAAGATGATTCATCCTAAAGACCATCTCTTTTTCATGTTGGTGGATAGATTAATTGTTACCTCTCTAGCTAGCAAAATCAACCTGATTTGTAGAACAATTTTTTGAGAGACCTCGTTGAAGCTTCTGCTTGCTTGTCTGAATGTTCTGTCATTTCTTTCCTTCCATATATTGTAAAACAGTGTACTTAAGCCAATCTTAACAACCTTATAGTTAGTCAGATTCTCCATTTTGATTCTCATCATCTAGTTAACATTATCCTCCTAGGTTGATGTTGGACTACTAGTATTCAGTTTCGACTCAATTATTGCCCATACCTCCTTGGTAAATCTGCATCCAATCATTAGGCATTCCAAGGTTTCTATATCTGCTTTCTTGTACTTCTATTAGTGATCAAACAACAAATCAAATGATAGATTTACAAATTATTCAATTCAAAACTAAATCCTAAAAAATTTATGATCCACACTATAAAGAATCTTATTATAGTTGACTCTATGTTTGAATCAAGTTCTTCCAAAATAGTTAAATAGGAGTTAAAAATTTCAACATGCTTTTGAAAAAGGATGGAAAACAAGTTTTCTTTCATTTTGTTATTTTCATAAAATTATATGAATTAACAAAAGAAGTACAACCATGTAAAAAAATCTTAAACTTTATTCAAATTGGTAATACTAGATAGAACTTTATAAGGCCGGCCAAAATGCTCCAATTTTTAATTTGTAACAAAAATAGCGTGACATTAAGTTCTTCGTTAATCTAGATAATATGGTGAACTATGTCAAAATAAATGTTTGTCGCATGATTGTCATATATAATAATTATGTCACGTATGAAAAAATTATTTAGTAAATTAAAAATATGACAACATCTATAAAAACCATATAGTTAAATTAGCCCTAAAATTATTCAGTCCTTCATCGTCTCTATTGGCACTCTTTTATTTGTTTTACTTTGCTAGTTTCCTGGTGTGGCTTTGTTGGCTTCCTCAACTTGCTTTGTCTAGGATTTTCCCATTTGGCCGCCTACTCCTTCAACATCTATACATGTATGTATTTTCCCGTTCACCGTTTACTTCTTCCCCTTTATCTTCATTGTTTGTGCAGGAATGATCTATTTCACTTCATTGCTTATGGCATGTTCTATGTTCTTACACTAAGTCTAAGAGGCTGTTAAGTGAAACTATGATTGAAAAAGCTAACCATAGGAATTTTCTGTAAATTGGGAATTGAGAACTTTTTGTCCATCTCTAAAGAAGTTAATAACCCTCAGTCATATATATAAAGAAATTTCTAACTAAGCTAGTATGTTATTCATTTTGTTGTGTATATGTGTTACAATACTTAGATTAAGCATTTGAAGTTTTATCAATGCAACCTGCTTTTAGAGATAATAAAACTTTTCATGATTCCTAAAATCATTGGCACTTCTGTTGGACTAGATAATGATTGATTCTTGGAAAGTAAAATTGTAGTTGTGTTGCAATTATATCCAAATGAAATTTAGACCATTAAGAAGAAAAAGAATATTTCTTCACTTTTACAAGTCAATCATTGAGGGAATAGGTATTAGTATAGAAATTGGTCATACATTTCGACAATAAGACAGAGGCTCTATACTATAATGATTTTTACTATAGTAATATTTTCTGAGATGTTGTTGCTCTTGAGAAAAGTTTTACATATATCTTTGAAATAAAAGAGAATGTAACTATCACTAATCATTTACTTGAAAAGGGTCAAACAATTATCATAATTGCTTTGTTTCCATGATGATTATTTTTAAATGTCATAATCATATTTAAAATGCATATGTGAATATAAAGGTATATTAGTAATAAGTCCATGTTTGGTTTGTTGTTACATAGTCAAACAATATTCATTTGGGCTATTTAACTACTTTTAAGTTTAATCATCTTATATATTGTGGAAAAACCAGTGGTACAAATTTCGTACCGTACCGGTCGATACCGGTCAAACCGGTACCATAAATACTGGAAAATTTCGGGTGATTCCGGTAATTCTAAAATTTCTAGGGACCTAGTTGCAAATAAAAAAAAATACCCTAAAAATCTACCCCCCAACCTTCGTCCTCCAGCAGCCTCACTTTCTTCTCTCTTCTCGCTGTCGCTGTTGTCCATCTGTCTCTTCCACCCTCCGCCGCCTGATCCTTACTGTCCGTCTCTCTCCCGCCGCATCGTCGTCCCTCCTTGGTCTAGACCTGGACTCCGGTGGTCTCCTCGAGCCTTCCTCTTCTCATTCGTCCTTCTGTCGAGTCTTTGCTCTTCTCCCTCGCGTCATCGGTCGTTCACGCCAGCTTTAGCCTTCTAGCTTGTCCTCCTCGACTCTTCGACGCACCAGATGACGGGAAGACCACCTCAGCTCAGCCGGAGCACACGACCCGACCCGACCCGACGTCGACCCGGATTGGCACCGAAGACCTGATTATTTTTTAGGTTTATGTTTTTTATTTTTGTTCCATTTTTCATGCATTTTGATAATGATAGCTTCTGTTTGTGTTGGTTGTTGGATTTGGGGAAAATTGGAAGTGATTTTCAATTGATATTGTGTTAGATTTGGGGGAAAATATGGAAGTGGAT
>JAJMLV010000228.1:20622389-20634535 GCA_027123465.1 Erythroxylum coca | reverse complement strand
CGACTTATCGGTACTAGATGCGTGTAAGTCGACTTATCCATTGTAACAAGTCGACTTGTACACGACTTACACTTACAGGTTTTCCTATCTCTACGATCTATGTTGAATAGTGGAAGGGGGCTCGTTAAGAGAGAATCCACTGATCTCAATAAAACTAAATTTGCAAATAATTCTTATTCCCCTTCTCTGTTCCAACATACAACTTTATTTTAAACAAAGATCTAATAACTACTTCCTATCAAATAGGGTTCTACTATGTACAGAACTTAAAATTTAACAACTAGGATAAAGTCTAGGAATTTTTAAAAAGTCCAACTTAATCCAAATTTTAAAACAATCGAACTTTAATCAATAAAACCACTACAGCTGGAACTCAACATCACTTAATACCCATCTGTGCTCCACGTCACTTATACACATGTACTTGGAAAAGTTTGTATATAACATCACCCCTCCATTAATACCGCGCTTGTCCTCAAGCACAAATGAAGGAAAATGAGTACGAGGGAGGAAATATCCTCCCAAGAAGATTTAGCAGGGAAGAGACCCTCCTAATGAACTAAGGCTTGGGGCTGGTTCTAAAATGTACGATAGTCCAGGATAGCTTGAGGATGAGGATGTATTTCACATTGAGAGAGAACTGGTAAAGAAGTTGTAGTAGGTACTAAAGTCCCATGAAAAGGCTTGAGGCAGGACACACAAAAAACTGTATGTAATTTGGAAGTGGAGGGAAGGTCCAGCTTATAGGCCACATAAACCATAGAAGCGACAATGAGAAAAGGGTTGTAATGGTGAGGAGAGAGTTTAGTGTAATTATTGTTAGCAAGGCTAAGTTGGCAATGAGGATGGAGTCTGAGAAGCACTAAATCCCCAACCTTGTATTGAACTTCACGATGTTTAGCATCTTCAACTACTTTCATAGATTGTTGAGCTTGAACTAGATGGTCATGAAGGTGTTTAAGCATTAAATCTTATGACTTCAGCTTTCAGTTGACAGCTTCCAATTTAGCTAAATCTGGGCAATAAGAGAGCATAGTTGGTGAAGAGCGTCCATAAACTATCTCAAACAGAGTAACCTTGAGAGAGGAGTGGTAACTAGTGTTATAATAATATTCAGCCCAAGATAACCATTAATGTCAAAGACGAGGTCGATCACTAGTAAAGCAACGCAAATTCATCTCAATAATGCGATTAACCACCTCTGTCTGTCCATTGCTTTATAGATGATAAGCAGAACTGAAAGCAAGCTTGGAACCACTTAAGAGAAATAGTTAAGTTCAAAAGGAGATAGTGAAGGTGACATCACTGCCACTAACAATTGTTTCAGGTAATTCGTGAAGTCTGAAAATATGATCAAAAAACAAATGGGCTACACTCACAGCAGTATATAGATGGGACAGAGACAAAATATGAGCATGTTTAGAAAACTGATCGACAACAACCAACAAAACATTTTTCCCTTGAGCAATGGATAGCCCTTCAATGAAATCCATAGATATATCGGACCAAACCTGTAATGGTATAGGTAGGGGCTACAAGAGGCAACTGAATGTAAGTGTTATGTCTTGTGACGTTGGCATACAAGACATTGTTGTACAAAAGAGTGAACATAACTCTTCATTCCCTTTCAATAAAAATCTTGAGCTATTCGATGGAGCATTTTTTGATACCCCTCATGATTGTTGTCTTGTACAGTAGATAGAATCATGGTGATCAACAGAGGCGTGGGAAGTATGTAAGTCCTCCTTTTGAAGAAGATTAAGTCATCCTTATACTCCCATGGTCCGATTGCTTCATCCTGCTATATTTTCTGAGGAAGTCGCTGTAGTTTTGGGCTCTATTGGACTTCTTTGCAAATTGAATCAAACAAGGATAGCTATGGCATAAAGATTACAAAAAGTATGGCATTGTCCTCCGTACATCGTGACAAGGCATTGACTAACTTATTATGTTTTTCGGCTTACTTCACCACAAAATCAAAACCTATGAGCTTACTCAACCAGTGCTATTGTGGGGTAGTAATAATTCGTTGTCCCAATAGAAATTTGAGGTTATAATGATCTATTCGGATGAGGAAGTGTCTGCCCCATAAATAAGCTCGCCAATGACTCACAACTTTAGCCAACGTAATGAGCTCCTTTTTCGTAAGTCAGAATCCTTTTGTAACGTAATGGAAGTTGCCTATTGAAACAAGCGACTGACTGTCTTCCCTATCGCAAAACCGCCCCCATACCCAAATTAGATGCATCACACTCTAAGATGAATAGTTGGGCAAAATCTGGAAGTGCCCCAGAGTGCGAGTCATTACCATCTTCAAGTCATCAAAGGCCTTGGAAGTTTCGTCGGTCCAATGGAAGGAATTCTTGCATAACATGGTTGTCAAAGGGGTTGCAATTGTACCATAGTCTTGAACAAATTTCCAATAGTAGCCGATGAGCCCAAGAAATCCCCTTAGCCCTTTTATAATATTTGGTTTTGACCAATCTATCATCGTCACAATTTTGGTTTAATCTACTACTACTCCTTTCGAAATGTTATGCACCAGATAAGATACTGTATATTGAGCAATGAGGCATTTGGACCTCTTTAAAAAAAGCTGATGATTGGTAAGTAAAGTAAATACTGTTTGAAGGCGCAAAAGATGATCAACCCACATTTTACTATAAACAAGGATATCGTCAAAAAACACAAGAATAAATTGTCATAAGTGAGACTGAAATACCTCACTCATTAAGGCTTGAAAGGTGCTCGGGGCATTGGTGAGTCCAAAGGGCTGACTGAAAACTCGAAATGCCCGTGGTGAGTGCGAAATGTTGTTTTCTCCATATTGGAAGGACACATCTAATTTGATGATATCCCGAACGCAAATCTATTTTAGTGAAGTATCGTAACCTATGTAGTTCTTCCAAAAACTCCTCAATCACCGAAATTGGGAACTTTTCCGTGACTATTTTAGCGTTCAAGGCCCTGTAATCTACATAGAACCGCCAAGCATTATCAACCTTAGGCATAAGGAGAACTGGGGAGGAATAAGGAGATCGGTTGGGTTGGATAATACCCCTGTTTAGCATTTTTTTGCACTACCTTTCAATCTCATCCTTTTGTGTGTGGGGATATCAGTATGGTCGGACCACGATAGGCTCAGTTCTCAGTTCCAGGATAATTCAGTGATCACAGTTACAAACCAAAGGAAGTCTTTCTGATTCTTAGAATAGATATTCAAATTCGATTAGAAGCCCTCCCAACTCTATATCCATATGGTTTTCGCCCTCAATTGCATGGAGTTGAGCAATTGGTGGTGAGGAAGAGCACTTTATTCCTGACAATTCCACCACTCTCCCATTTGTTTTAAAAACCATGGATTTTGCCCCAAAGTCCAATAGAATTGGTCCTAATGATTGTACCCAGTTAACTCCCATCACAACGTCAATCCCATTCAAAGAGAGGACAAATAAATCGATATAAATCAATTGATGACCCATAAAAATTGGTACTTCTCTACACTGATCTAGGCAAGAGATTTTGCTACCATCTGCAACCATTACCAGAAGCTTCTTTGCTGGCTCGCTTGAGAGACCCAATCCCAACGAAAATCAATAAAGTTATGCGTGTTACTTGAATTGATTAAGATCACCAGCGGTTGGCTTGCGATAAAACCTTGGATTTTCATAATTTGCCCACCTGATTTCACTTCTATTTCACTTCAGAATTTTCATAGCATGTAGCAAAATTTTAGGTTCCATCGAATTCTCCAATTACCAATCGTCTTCTTCCCCTTGCACTGATTCGGTGACCCCATCTATCTAGAAAAGTCATTTACACTTGTCCCCCTGGTATACACTTCGTCATAATCGAAGCAAAGTCCCTTTTCCCTGCGTTCCTCCATCTCGACACGAGAAAGGCGCTTGAAGAGCTTCTGATTAAGAGAAGTTGATGGAAGATTGGATGACTTAGAAAGAATGACTGGGCCTTTTCTTGGTCCCCCACGCCTCTCATACAAACAGGTCAATTTTATAGCATTTGTTAAGTCCCTGGGGGTGTGCAATTCTACTTCTATTGCAATATGCTCTTGTAACCCGCTAATAAATATTTTCATCTCTTGCTCTGATGTGAGAGAACCTGTGCGAGCGGCTAACTGTTCAAATCTGTGCTGATATTCCTCTACCGTACGAACTTGCCACAATTTGGAAAGTTCTCCCAATTTGATTCCTGAAATTGATGAGCCAAATCTGAGATAATATTGTCATTTAAACTCCTCCTAAAACATGCCCGATCTATCTCTGACTAATTTAAGGAACCAGACTTGTGCATTGACATCCAAATGATACGAGGCAATCTCAACTTTCTCCTCCTCTAGAATATGTTAGTGCCAAAAGTAATGATAGCAACGGCTTAACCAAGTGAAGGGATAATCCTTCCCATCATACATTGGGAAATCTAACCGAGTGTAGCAAGGAGGATGCATTCTTCCTTCCATTCGGTTAGTCTCTGGTATTGGTTCTCACGATCCTCAGTTTACACTCTCACTCTCTCCATATTGCTTGTCTTGAGAGAGTTAATCGATGCGAGCGGAAAGGTGCTCCCGTTCAGCACTATCTCGTTGACGGTCCTCCTGTTACATCTTAAGGAAAGTATCAAACTGTTTTTGCATATTGGAAAATGAGGCGCCCATAATTGCCAACTTTAATACCAATTTGTTATGGTCCCATACTTGTGATCGAGTTATAGGGCGATTCACAGTGAAATCAAACTGAGATTCTTTGAGAGGAGATTATTTGTTGGTTTTTTTGCCTTTACGACCTATGTTGAATAGTGGAAGGAGGCTCGTTAAGAGAGAACCCACCGATCTCAATAAAACTAAATTTGCAAATAATTCTTATTTTCTTTCTCCGTTCTAGCATAAAACTTTATTATAAACAAATATCTAATAACTACTTTCTATAAAATAGGGTTCTACAACGTATAGAACTTAAAAGCTAACAACTAGGATAATATCTATGAATTTAAAAACAATCTAACATAATCCAAAATATAAAACAGTTGGAACTGAAGAATGTTGGAACTCAATGTCACTTGCTACCCATCTGTGCTTCACGTCACTTGTACACATGTCTCTTGAAAAGTTTTGTCTGTAACATAACTCGATAGAATTCAAGCTCAAGCCAAACCCAAATCCGCACAAAAAATTTCAGATCTTGGTCGGATTCTGACCTGGCTCTATGCCATTTCTAATGATGTGATATGTTTCATTGCATAGACCTTATCCAGAATTAAAAAGCATCGGCTTTAGACAATTTAGATAATCAACCGCAGGAACCCGAATCTTCACTACTGCACTTGGCTTGGCTGACACTATCTTAGAGAATGACAATCCATTTGTGCTTTGTTTGTTGTTGCCATGACTTCAAAGTATACAAGTTCCACCATTGCTGCTTACTTGAACGTGGCTGTCTAAAAAGGACAACCAGCCACTAGTCAATTTCATTTCATTTCATTTCCCACTTGAAATAAGTAGAAAGCCAACCATGATATGATTTATACTATACAAAAACCAGATGACTAGCCACTACATAGCTCAAGATGGAACTTCGTCCCATCCCATCTTGGTCTTCTCTGACTCTCCAAAGGAACAGAATAGGTCAAAAACCTAAAAGCATGATTTATTCTCTAAACCTCACTGGACTCATTATTTTGTGAATCCTTCCTGCTATTTATTGGAAATGATTGCTTCACAAACTCTTCCTCCCTTTGGGGGCGGTTTGCATACAACATCCAGAGGACCAGGCACAGCAAAACACCTACTGAGATGAGGCCCAATCCAGCACTTACAATTTTCAAGTAACGCTCCAATGGAGGACAATACATTCTAGTAATTTCTTGGAACGTGTCCCTCACAAACTTGCAATCCTGGAGGCTCAGCAAGATAGGCGTGTAGTATTCCAGAGCGTAGCTTTCATTAACTGCTGCTACTAACTGTCTATAGGCGTCAGGTGTCACCCTGCCAGGGGTGGCACACAAACCAGATGACGAAACTTCACATATGTAGCTCTTCCACACCTAAAATTAAAACAAAAAATAGTATAAATATCACAAAAATTATTAAAGGTTACATTCAGTTCTTTTCGTTTCCCCTGTGACCTATATGTCCATTGGTGAGAATGAATACATGCAGAATTTATAAATTGCTATGAAGTATCAAATATAACCAAGTTGTAAAACCATAGCAATAGGCACTTAATACCAATAAGCTGTGATCAGATTGCCATCCGTGAAGCTATATTTTGATGGTTAGTCTTGAATGTTGAATTCGCTATGACTTCAAATCTTTACAAAAGGCAAAATCTTTACCAGAAGGCAATCATGGAAAATAAGTGTACATACCAGCGAGGCATTTGCCATGGAAATCTCTTGCTGTCCACACTGACTAACTTGAAGCTGAGAATCAAATGGGTAACAGAGAGGAGGTAGGAAAGGCCCAGACTGGTTGTAGTAGTTAAATTCGGTTGGCGAAGGATTTACATTTGCAAATGTATATATGTAAGTATTAACGACGGTTACAATGTCATTGATGACTTCTTTACTCTGGATGAGTGTGTTGTTTGTTGTTCTCTGGTCAACGCACGGGAGGATGCTGCTAAGAGCTGTTGCGGCGTGGGGGTTGTCTACCCACTCTTCCATGGCCAAACAGGTGTCAGAAATTGCGCTGATACATTAACAAGAAAATTTGCAGTTTGTCAACAGGAAATTAAATGGTCCCAAAGCAGAACTTTCTGATATTGAAGATAAAATTTCCTCTTTGAAAGTGATGTAAGCAAAGTAAGTGGCATAATAATAACACAAGATCAAGGTTGATATGGAATAACTCAATTAACAATAAAGCAGCATTACCTTTGACAACTCTAAATGGAAACAGTTTAGCGCACAGATAGCAATATAGTAACATGGGTGAATAACAATCTGTCCTAAAATATATACCATGTACTGCAAGCAAATGAGGTTCACTATAATGCATCAGATACTGACTCTCCCAGTAGCCAATACATCATGACATCGCAAGGAACAGTTGACAGAAATATCTATGCTTAAGACAAAGAAATCTTACTTGTTGAGAACTAAGAAAACTCCACAAAGAATGAATGTAACTGCCACTAATATCCACCCACTGGCCACAAATCTGAATGTATTTTGGAGCAATACAAAGAAAATTAAAATATCAGTCAACTGAATTTGAAAACCGGTTTCAGAAACAAGAACCAAATAGAGATAGAACTTACATATGAATTGCATGTCGGTGGCGAAAGATAGACAGGACTGAAAGAAAAGAAAGTCTACAAATTAGGAACAAGCAGCAATTCAGTAACTAGATAAATTATGAGCTATTAGCAGCATATTCTACGATACATACAAAATCCAACAAGAGCCAGGACAAGCATCACCGCTGCCACAGTAATCAGTGCTGATCGCCTGCACCAATCCATTTTAATTTAGACTGTGATATCATATTATAATTCTTGCAACACCAATGTTAAGACAGTGTTATATACATACACAGCATTGAAAACTTTTACAATCTTCCCAGCATTTTCATTTGTTTTCTCCATCAACACATCAGCTGCATCATTGAGGTCACCGTTCAATTTATCAATATGATCCATGACATCAGAAGGAAGGAAAACCTGGGCTACATTGATTGTCTTTGCAAGGGCTAGATACTGTGTAACATTTTTAAGTGTTTGAACAGTGTAATCTGATTGGTGTACAACATACTCTAGAGTATGCAAAGATTCATGATGAAATTCATCTTGACCAACAGAAAGAAGAATACAACCAATCCTGTAAGGAAAAGATTGACACATTAGAATAAACCACAATTCAACTCAAGATCAAAGTTATACAACATACTTAAATCATCCAAATAAGTTCACTAACTGGGTTGCAAGGATGAAATCACTTTGTAATTAGAAAATGTGACTTATATCTCTCACTAGAATATAATAAAAACTTCATAAGTCATCAGAACCTACACATCTCTAGAAATGTCCACAGCTGCAATAATTTGGGAACATTTTATTGGAATCTTCAAATATCAATCAAGTTTTCACAAAACATCACATGCAATTCATCAGCAAGGAAAGATGATTTCCCTTTCAACTCTTTTTCAACCAATAAAAGAAAGAAAATAATAAATAAATATCTGAATAAGCCAGGAAATAAGAAAAAACAATGTCAAGAAATGACACATCAACATTCATCGTTAAAGCTACTGGACAAGAAAATACAGATGAAAAGCACTTCGAGGTCAACACAGCATCAGTTGAGTTCAATATAAAGTATACAATCAAATGGAAAACAACATGCAATAGCTCTCTGTAACTTGATGTTCGCAAGGAAAATAAACAATATGGAACAATATTAAAGAGTTAAAACCTAATCTTGGAAATTACAACACTAGTAAGAAAAAAGAAAGGAGCCTAATAGAAAAGATCATTACGCTGCAGAACATGTGAACACCATGAGCATTAAAAGACAAATCCTTTGGCAACGGTTTGATCCTTTGCCGTTAATGTTTATTCTGCATCTGCAGCAGTAATGAACTACAAGGGCCAAGCCAAATGAGAAAAACCAAACAACAGCCAGAACGAAACCAGCAGCACCTGTGAAACCAACAGACTAAAGACACAAGAATCAGAATACTGAACCATAAGACTATTCATTTCTTATTAAGGAATATCACCGGGTATCAGCCACTTGAGATGCAGAGGACAAGCAAGTAACAAGTACCAATGCAAGATCTGACCAGACAAGGAGTTCATAATATAAAGACCAGTACTTTTTCCAGCACCTAATTTTGCAAGTTTAATTTTAGCATGGTTTCAACAGACCGACTTTCCAGCAGACTAATTTTTTCCTCCTAAGATCTTCCCTATTCTCTCCCACCAAGATTCCCTACAAACTTTACAAGATTTGTCAACAATGTTTAACTAGTGTTCTTCAATATTGATTACTATCATTTACGAGTCAGCATAGGAAACAACTCAACAGCATCTCCTGTGGTTTAAACAAATATCCCAGTTGGAATATGAAAACCTTGTGCTTGACACTATTTTGATATGCCAACCAGCAGATCCAGGAAACCTCATTCATCAAGTTTCTTTGGACTTTTATTGTTTTGATCACAAATCCCGGCAAGTGAAGTGATTACTATGGACTCATTGTAAAAAAGGACTAAATACCAAATATCAAATTTGCTTTTTGTTGAACATAAAAAAGAAATAATCATGAAACTTAGCTTAATCGGTATGATTCCTCTCTCCCAGTATAAGATAGGCTAAGATTTCAGCACCTCCAGAACCAGAAGATAAATAAAATAAAGAAAAGGCGATACTTACAGCCCAGTAATGGGGATTGGTTATATTCCAGCCACCTCGATAAAGCTTGAACCCATTAAGAACGTCTGGCCGATTTGTCCTCGTTTCGGCCAATACAAGTGTAGTATCTGTCCCATCATTAGATATACCATCTCTCAATGGCCCCAAACTACCCTCCCCTGCAAAAACAAAGAGAGATAAGCTTAAGTCCGGATTGCCAACTCTCACAAAGTTTTTCCTAGCAAGTTAACACGTGAAGCCAAGGCCTGCGGTTTAATCCATTTACAGAGTGTAGAAACCAACTAGCATGTTTGAGAAAACAAGAGTCACTAAAAGCTCAGTACTAATATGTAGCTCTGCTCAGCCAAATTATAATTGGCTGAAATGCAAAATTGACATCTTTCATTTTCGTATAAAGTCCAATTCTTTATTGGTCAGATCAACGAAACCCAGGTAGCAACCAACAGAAAAGGAAACTCCCATGTAAGGAAAGAAAATCCTCCTTGCCAAATGTAGAAAGACACGTAAACGATGGAGTCAAGGAAACAAATTGCATCCGTCACAGTAACGAACCTAAGATAAGCTTGAGAGGATCTCTTGGCGAATCATTTGAAGACAGAGCAGAAACGAAGCCGCTCAAAGAAACAAAAATGCAAACAAGAAGTACAAAACCCCATCTTGGAACCAAAAATATCATCTTTAATCCTTGCAGTTTCTATGGAAAAGTAAAGGAACAATGTTTCCACTTTCAACACCACAAATCAACCAAATCCTCCTCCAACACAAAGGGCATCATTCCTCTTTGCCCTATCCTCTGGAAAATCTAGAGAGATAAAGAAAGAGGATGAGCACTCCAGTGTGTGATGACCGTATTCTTCTGTGGTCTCTTATAAATAACAAGAACTAAGAAGTATCCGCAACGAAGATCATTGAGTAACAGAAACGGAGAGAGAGAGAGGGTGGAGGGTGTCCGGACTTGGTGTGAAAGAAAAGTTGGTTCACTCTCACATGGGGAGGACTGAGGAGGAAGTGAAAGGGCGGGTGTGGTTGATTGATAGAGTGGGAAAGTTAGTAATATCTAACTGAAGTGTGAAAGGTACTATTAAATAAACCATATATTATTCCTGCGTTTATGCAAACTTTCCACTTTCTTAGTCTCGACCATTTGTCATTTATTAGTAGTTAATTAAGTCACATCATTCGTTTGCAGTTTTCTGGTGACCTTTTTGGACTAAATACATTTACACTACAGTGTAGTAGGCAGGTCAGGTGCTTTAATTTTGTCCTTTCTGTTCTTTCTTTTTCTTTTCTTAGCTTTTCCTTCACTGCATGACACCTCTGAATGTCGGCCAATGTCCTCCAAAGGAAAATGAATGATTTTGAGGTTTATGTTCCGATCAGATTGGAATGATAGAGAGAGATAAGAGATATTATTATCGTCGTTACCCAGTTACAATATATTGACAATAACAAGCGCCTGCCTGCCTGCCTGCCTGCCTGTTAATGCTATCGGTGTGGTTAGGTGCGCGGCAGAATCAACATGTGGTTCATTGACTGGTGCCACAGCCAGCCACCGCCACTGCCTGGTGGGGACCTGTTTAAAGGCGAAGCTACTTGATTTCGTTGCTTTATCAAATTATTTAAACAGATGGAATTGAATCATATTCATACCGCCTCCGCCGACTGTGGGCGTGTCCGTCCGTAACTCTCCGTTAGACATTCCATTCTAATACGGTAAACTATAATTATCTGTGTGGAAAAAAACCAATAAGAAAAAGAAAGCTGGCTCTGACCGAGCCGCAGAGGGAAGGGAAGAGCAGATCAGTCTTAATTAAGGATTGCGCCTCATATATAGAACGTGTGTGAGCGTGAAAACGATGTCGTCTGCAATATAATATATGCTTGCAAAATCTGAATCGTGACATATAGGTACATATATATATATTAATATTGGCATCTGAAGAAAATTACAGACTTATAAGCACTCTTGTAAAAGTGGATATTAAATTCTTCTTAAACTTTCTGAAATCAATGGATTCTATAAGGGTTTCTCTTCGTAATCTGATGTAGTAATATTTTCAAAATCGGTCATTCTCATTTATCGGATCATAGCAAATCGGCCTGTTCAAGTTGTGGGATGTCACAATGTTGGGTTTGCAAGTGAAGTCAACAAAAAGGATACGCAATCTAGAAATAGAAAGGAGCCGTCTAATTAATGCGTAGTTACATAATTTGAGTTGTGTCCCATATCATCACTTTATTAGATGACCCATTTGGTTTTGGCCTTTTGGGTTGTCTACTCTCTTCGAGTTTCTGCTACTTCATCAAAGCTCCATACGCTCACCAATTCTACGTATCTTTAATAAGAAATAATGTGCCAGACAAAGAGAAAGCATAATGGAACCATTGTTATGTCATCAAAGTAATTAATTTATTAGGGTCTACAAGTGCGGTGCTATCCTTTACGTTACAATGATAGATCTCTTCCTTGTACATAGGAAACTAGAATCCGTAACATCTTTATCATCAAAATTTAGGAGATCGCATCCTTTTACTTTTGACTTTTGAGAGTTGAGACTATTGGCTTCCATTTAGATCATGAAAGACGAGAGACTATCGTAATCAATGTTCTGAAATCCGGACCGATCAGCGAATCGGTGACCTTACTGGTTATCGGTTTGACTGGTTCGACCGGTTCAACCACCGGTCGAACCGGTGTGACGCAATAATTATGCAATAATTATATTTAATTATATATAATATTAAAAATATTAAAAA
>JAJMLV010000228.1:20576532-20586725 GCA_027123465.1 Erythroxylum coca | reverse complement strand
GAATGAATGAGTTTGGCATAGAAATGGGTAGGTTTAAAAAGGTTAGGAGTGTTCATGGTGTTTGGGATAGGTCAAGAAAGAGGGTAGGGGTTTGGAGATGAGTTAATAATAGACATAACTCGAGTTACAGGGCCTTAGAGTTTGAGAAAGTTATCAAAGATGTTCAAGGTAATTCTTTGGATAGGATTTTTTATTTCACTGTTGTGTGATGTGGACCATAATTGTTTGTGAATCGTGCTCTTTTTTTGATAAGTTGGAACTTTTGACGATATGAGGAAGCTTTGGGAATTAGGTCCCTAGTATGGAATGGAAATGTGGCACAAATAATGTGAAGGAACTTTGAAAAAGCTAGTGGCTAGTGGCTAGTGGCTAGTGGCTGGCAGTTGAGTCTTTTTTCTTTTCTCACGGCTGGTAGTTGAGTCTTTTTCTTTTGTGATGGTTAGTGGCTATCTTCTTTCTTTAGTGGTGTTTTGTCATCAGATTTCTCTATTCGGTGGTGTGGTGGCTTGGTCTATTTTTGAGTGTGAGAGGGTGAGGGATGAAGCTAGGGTTAGTATTTTTTCATTTTGGTCCTTTAATTTTTTTTAATTTGCATGTTTCTGATGGCTGGATCTTTTTTCCCCATCTTTCTTTGCCTTTAAAATTTCCAATTCCTTTTGCGCTTTTGTTGGTTGTTTTATTCAGCCCAGTGATCTTTTTTGGGTAAAGTTTCGATTTTTGGCTTTGAATTTTTGAGATCTTTTGTTAATCGATTTTGGGTAATCTGAATTTCTGGTTAAGGTTTGTCTTTACTTAGTGCTATTCTGTTTGAAATTCGAGGTATTTGATGGAGTTGTTTAGGTTTCAGTAAAAAACTCTATGTTTCTTTTTTTAGTCCTTCGAGTTTTCTTCTCTTGAATTACATATTTTTCGAGGATTTTTGTTGTTAGTTCTTATTGATTCTTTAGAACATGAACCTAATTTTCACTTTTCTTGAGTTGATAAGTGAAAGCCCTGGAGTTGGTTATGCGAAATTTGATATTATAATTTGTACTGGTTTATTATCTTGAACGATTATTTATTTCTAGTCCTTTCCACTTAAGTTTATGTTCTTTCTTTGTTTCACTCTTAGCTTTGTCAAATCCATTTCTGGTCTACTAGATTTGTTCATAGTTTACTCCATTTTCTTTCGATATGCTTTTTGGGGTTTTGATTGGTGGGCTATGCGGGGTAGGGTGGGTTCTTAAGGGTTTGATGGTTTTGAAGGATATGATGTGTTTAAGGTTTTTACCTGAGGCTTGGTTGAGGGATAAGGTTTGTAGGAGTTTGTTGAGGGAGGCTAGGGTTAGGGTTTGAGGATGAAAATGGTAAGAGTGCTAAGAAAATTGTGCAATATCTGGATTCTGTGATCCGGAATTGGATAGACTGAAAATAGCCCTCCAACAACGACTGTTCAAGCTTTCTATCAGGCTTCTGCTTCTTGCTCACCTATTCCTGATGAGGTACTTACACAAACACACACATACACACACTAAGGTTCACGGTCTGGGTAGGTTTTGTTGGGAATAAGCTTGATTTGCAAAAGCTACGACCTTCTTTGCTTCTATGGTCTTTGGTTTTTAGGATTAGTGTATTGTTTATCTCTATCTAGGACTACTTCTGTGATTATAGGTTGTATTAACTTATCATTAATAAGTTATTACTGTATGAGAAACTTTTTGAGAAAATGTCCAGAAAAGGGGTTTCAGATCTAAATCACGGGCCCTCGATCCCTCTACTTTGGTCGTCGATAAGGATGGGGACGTCGAGCATTCCTGTCAGGTGAAGTTCTTTTATTCTTGTTGTTTATAGATTTTGAAGGCCTTCGATGCTTGAATTGTTGTTTAAACTCTGGTACCTTTTCAATATCTACTTCAATATCTACAACAAACAAGTTATTTTTTCTTTTTCTCTTTTGGTGAAAAAATTCGAAACTTTCTTTATTGTCGTTGATTATAAAATGTTAGGTCAAAAGTGATGGCTGATTGCAGTTTTTATTATTTTGATATTAATATTAGTATTCAACATATAAGATTCTCTGTGTTGCTATCCCTCTTTATTGACGCTCTCACTCTCTCTTCCTTCTTCGCAACCTCCTCATTTCAGATATGGATTTTGATTAATCAGTCTCTTCTGTTTTGGTATTTTATGGGTTTTGGTGGATTTTTTTGAAATTTCTGTTCTTTATGATTTTTTGCTTTTGATATTAGCGTCTTTGTTCTCTTTGCATATGATGTTGTTGAGCTTATGTTAAGATTAAATTTTTATGCTTAACGATTTTATGGTTTCAGATGTTTTGGGTTTCTACATGTTTTTTTTCTTTTTCTGTGTTTTCATGTTTTGTATGATTCAAAGTCAAGTTTTTTTATACTTTATTATCTCTTATTATCTGGGTATTGATGATTTTCTAAAAGATAAAGAGATGATATATTTCATTATATTTTAGTTTTAAAATATTTTTAAAAAAGTCAAGTTATATTTTATATTTTTATTTATGTATTTATTGTAATCTTATTTACATAATGATTTAGCGTACTAGTTTTATTTATTTACTTTTTAACCGGCATCACTCTTTTATTGTTGCATCTGTATGTGGGTCTATTGGAAATGACCTCTTTATTATGTAGGAATAAGGCTGCATACTATCAGACTTCTCCAGACTCTGCTTTATTGCGGAACTTCGGACTAGTTATAATGATGATATAAAAGAAGGGAAAAAGACCTATATTTAAGATATACAAATAAAAAATTGTAGATATAATATACTTCTGCTACGAAAAAGGGTTGGGATAAGAAACGCTCAATTTTTCGTGCTGAGAATGATTCTGATCTAGTTCATGGCCTATTAGAAGTAAAAGACACTCTGGTAGGATCCTCACGGACAGAAAAAAATGCAATCGGTTTGATAATAATCGAGTGACATTGCTTCTTCAGCCCGATCCAAGGAGTCCCTTAGATATGATGTTTTATATCTACAATTTTTTATTTGTATATCTTAAATATAAGTCTTTTTCCTTTCTTCTTTATATCATCATCACACTCAGTCCAAAGTTTCACAATAAAGCAGAGTCTGAGAAGGCCTGATAGTACGTAGCCTTATATATATATATATCAAACATAAAAAACTTACAAATGGTTTCTTAGGCAAATTTTAATTTGAAAGAAAAGAGTAAAGTCTCACATATTTTTTATTAAAAAAAGAATCACAAGGAAACTTTATTGATTTCGTAGTATAATAGTTTATAGAATAAAAGATTGTAAAAATAACAACCCTTATTTGAAATTTTTTTCTTTTTATTTTTAAATTCAGTAAAAAAAATGCTTGTGTTTTCTTCCAATGTTTATAATATGTGAAAACCGTAAAAATTAGTTTTTGTTTCTTGCATCTTTTTCTTTCATAATCTAATCTACTATCTGTTTAAATATGTATTATTTAAGATTAATTATTAATAATTTATAAAATTTTAATTAAATATTATTAATTTAATTATTAATAGAAAGGAATAATTTAATTTAAACATTGATATAAATTTTAATTTAATAATTTCTCATTAAATATAATTTAAATTTAATAAATTAGTGTTAATAATTAAAACATATATTAACAAACAAATTAAATTAAATTAAATTATACAATGCATATTATTTATTGAATTGAAAATTCAATGTCTATAATAATTTTTATCAAATTTTCAATATAATAAATACGAAATATAAATTTTATTTTAAATATAATTGTGGAGATTTAATTTTTAAAATTCCTGAGATCTGAAACAGTTCTAAAAATTTTCAATCCTAATTCTGCTTTCTCCTGCATGGAAATGATAAGCCTGACCAGACAACCTGCGAAAGACGCAAAGAGGAGATACAACCATGGCATGAAAGTTGAAACAATTTATAGACCTTTGCAGGATCATTGTCTATGGGCCAAAATCGTTAAGCCTTTTTAGCCCATTGCTCGATTACTATCAGTTTCATGGGTATCCAACCAGCCCACTGAACTTTTGAGTTCAGTACATCAGGTTTCACTTGATCAAATGAGCCTAAAACCTTAAATTCAAGTGGACCGCTCTGTTAGGAGACTGACCAAGATTAGACCGTGATTCATTCCTCCAGCAACAGTTGGACCTGCGACTAGGGGCCCTTAGGGTTGGGGATTCAACCTTTTGGAACAAGTTACCCCATTAAATCAAATTAGAAGCTATTAGCTTCAATTTCTTTGTCCACAAGAGAGCTTAGTTCATAGTTTAGAATCATACATAAATTCACTTATGACGACAATATAGCAAATCTCCGATGAACCAATTGGTCAAGTTCCTCCTGTCTGGTATTACATAATCTTTTAAGAAAACCCACCTTTAGTAAAATTAATTAATAGATCATTCCTATAAACAAAAGCTGGGCTTTAACTCTGCCGAATCCACTTTGTTTCAAGTGAACAAGCTTTTTACTGTACAGGTTTGAAAGTACTGAAAGCTGCAACATATAATATTCGTCTTCAGCAGATCCTTCAGAATAAAATAAAATGACAAACTCGTCATTCTAACGATCTTGACACCTCCTTAAAGTCTGATTAAGGAGTAAATTAAAAGCACAGTTGGTCCTAGCCGTTGCCACCTCTCTGCAAGAACACACAAAAGGTGGTTAACGCAGAACGAACAGGGAAAGAAAAGGTCAGAATCGGTGACCCAACTAACAGATGATAAGATTGAAGACCACCAATCATGTCATACCCCAGATGAAGAAAAAGCCAGATCGTGGAAACTAGTAGGTACAAAAATAGGCAATGTCAGCATCGACACTAGCAAAGATAACCTGGAAACAGACAATTTCATTAACAGACATGAGAATCTTTGCACACATATCAATATGTTTGTTAATTATCCTACACTTGAAGAGCTAAAGGCGGTCTGGCGATGGGCATCAAGTTCTTATTTATAACAGAATGCACTTCCACATATATTAAGCCTTCTTCCTCCTCTGACGTCTCCTGGAAATCTGCAGCATTTTCTTGCTTAATGGAAACTATTTTGATGCCCTGTTGCCTTCTTTCATTCATCTAATCCTATCTCTCTCATTAAACCCATTTGTCTCATTTGCTGGTACAATTTTTACAGAACCTTAAGGACTTGGATGCATTCATCAAATGACAGGAGCGATGTCCCTACTTCTGCCCTAAAACGACAGAGGGCAACACAATCGGCACCATGCATTCCAATTTGAGGACCCGACAAGAATATATTGTCTAATAAATTCTTGCGGAATGAGTGAACCAAGAATAACCGAGAAGTTCCACCAATTTCAACAGGTTTAACAGGAGAGTGGACAACTTTGGAACACGTTATAGGCACAGTTCTAGTCACACACCTCCCCCAGAGAACACATGATTTTAGCCAGACAAGAGACAAATCAAGCATGTTATATCAAAAGATAATTAACAGAGAGAATACACAGTTAAGGAAGAGGCTTATATTGAAAGTAACAGGGGGATAACAGCTGAGTTAGATTACAACAAAAAAAGAAAAAAAAAAGGATAGATTTTCAGCTCCTACATAGCTAAACTCTCATCTGATCTCCCCAACAATAATTAGTATATTGCGATAAAATTCCCAATAAGCCAGTAATTCTCAATTTAATCACCAGCCCATCAAATCAAAGTTCTCCAAAATTGTTGAAGAACCCCTCAATATACTTCTACTACTTCTCATCTGGTATCAATCTAACCCCAAGCTCACCAGCGACTATAACAGTGGTCGCCATGTCAATAAACATGCCGTGCTCAACAACCCCAGCGAGCCTCAAAATCGCATCGCCGCCGGCTTTCAAATCCCCTATATCCCTCTCAAAAAATAAGTCCACAATATAGTTTCCATTATCAGTAACAAAGGCTTCATTGTTCTCACCACCACTAGTCCTCAACTTCGCCACGCAGCCTGCGTATTCAAACAGCTTCCGCAACCTCTCTTGCGTGAATTTCCAACAAAAGGGCACCACCTCCACAGGCATCTCACCATTAGCACCAACATGTTTAACTAATTTGGTCTCATCAACAATAACAATGAACTTCTTACTCGCGCTCTCAATCATCTTCTCCCGAAGCAGCGACCCCCCTCGGCCTTTCACAAGATTAAGACCCGGGTCGACCTCGTCGGCGCCGTCAATGGAGATATCGACGGTTGGGTGGGCATTAAGGTCGGACAAAGGTATACCGAGAGACACAGCTTGTTGGTGGGTCTTTTTGGAGGTGGGTATGCCAACAATGTTCTTCAACTTGCCCTGACGGAGCAGATCGGCAATACGGTCGACTGCGTGTTTGGCGGTGGAGCCGGTGCCTAGACCGACAACCATGCCGGACTCTACGAACTCGACGGCCTTGTAAGCGGCGATTTTTTTTAGGTCATCTTGGGTTAGAATAACAGGGGATAAAGATAAAGAAGGAGCATCTTTAGAGAGGGCATCTGATCCAATAAAAGGAGGGCATGGAATGGCCATATTGGTACAAAACAAGCAGAACAAAAGAACAGAGAGAAGGGATTAATGACTATATCATATCAAATACAAGGCAAGCCGAGAGAGAGAGAGAGAGTTGTTTCGGTGGTGGCGGGATGAGAGAATTCATAGGGCTTGAGGAATTAATTTATAGAGAATGAGCGTGAGCGTGGTGGCGACGGTGGTCCAGGTCCAGGTCCAGGACCAGGGGAGGACGAAGCAAGTGGTAAAACGAGAAGCCAAAAAGGGTTTCGCTTTTTATTTTTCAGGAAAAAATAAAATCATGCTTGCATTGCTGGGCGTGTTAATCGCGGATGAATTGGAAAACTAGACTTGTCACTTGTCCAATGACCAATCCGAGAGGAAACTCGTTTATTCGTAGAGTCTAAATTTTCTGTCTAATATGATAATAATATTTTATTGTGTTCAATAAATTTCAATCATTTATTTATATGAATTTCACGTAAATCTCACATAAATCTCGTAAAATAAATGACTGAAATTTTATGAGATATAATAAAACAGAGTAATATTAGACAGAGAAACTTGTGTCTTGATTGGACCCTATAATTTTCTTCCTTGGTCCCACGGTCACTGCACGCATAAACTTTATTCGATCACTCTACAAATCTTTGTCTGGGATTCTCCGTTAAGGTTTTGTTAAAAATTTGACAAAGACTAGTTTAAATCGATATGAATTCTTCTGAGTGGTACTTGTTAGGAACGACTAAAGACTTTGATCTCAATTCGATCTGAAGTCAACATTATTAGTTTAACTTGATTAGGATTCATACTCAATCCAAACATATACTTTACGTTTCAATTTAATTGACCCAAAGCCTGAATTCATTTCATATACAAAATAATGTTGTCTTGTTTATGCAACATCATTTCATTAGTGATCACTTCAACTCCTCAACATCGCTTTATCGTTGTTTGTCCATCACTTTATTTTGGTTGCAGATCTACTTACTCAAATCACAAATTTAGAGGTCCTTGCCCCTCTATCTTTAGTGACACCCTTGATGGATTAAACTACTTGAACACTAGTAATATGTGTTTTCTGTGTAAAGCAGAATCAGAAATTTGCAAATACCTGAATACTAGTAATATATATTTTCTTTGTAAAGTAGAACCAGAAATTGCTGAGTACTTGTTCTTTGGGTGTAGATAACAAAACTCGACAAGATTTTCTGCACCCCATAATTATGTAGTAATCTTGTGTCAGATAATCTTATTTATACATTTTTTTTTTTCTGAATCTCACATTTTTGTGGGCATGAGATTGTCTGGAACATGGTTGATACACAGGGGCGGATCTAGAAGTTTTTTTAAGTAGGGGTAAAATTTTATTAAAGACAAAAATTTTATTTTTAATGGGAGCAAAATTTTAATAGAAATAACATTTTATTTTTTTATAGGGACAAAACTTAAAATAATAGTTTTTATAAAGGATTTGTTGGAAACAGTAGGGGCAAATGCCCCCACTTGCCCCCATTGTAGATCCGCCCCTGTTGATACATGGTTATGGACACAGAAAACCTAATCCCCTCCAATTGTGACCCTGAATAGTAAAAATGATGTGTCTAGATGAAGAACCTACTTGAGATGAGTAGTGATCTAATGGTTACCAATAGTCTCCATAAAAAATGTTGCTTTCTTAAAATTTCTAAACATATGGAAGTTCCAGTGATGCAAGATTAAGTGTTGGAGGTTATTTTAACAGAATTGGTGTAATTTTAGTATATCAAAATGGTGGAGGAGATTCCTTAATAGTTTAAGTATCAAGAAGCTCATATTCAGCAAGTAAAGAATGTTAAAATGGTTTATAAATGCATGACAAACCTCCCTTTATATGGTGCCTTTGGGGTAGAGTTAGGCTTATAATTATCATAGGATTAGAGCCTAAACTTATCTCAATAGTTTGGGGTCATGCTTGACTTGTTGTAGCTATTTGCCTAATATTCCCATCAGATGTCCAACCCTAGTTTGGGCTGAGGGGGTAGTATCAGAAATTTCACATTGATTAAGGAAAGAATGCTAAAATAGTTTATAAATGTATGACAAATCTCCCCTTACAAGTTGTCTTTGGGGTGGAGTTAGGCCCAAATTTATCATCAAGGTTCCATAAAATGAAGTCTAGTGCCCTCTTGTACATTATAAACGTGCCACTTTTGTTATTTTTAGGTAGAGAAGATAGAGGCAGTTTAGATAGGAGTTGAATATGCATAATTAAATGAATAGTTAAACTAAACCTCAAATACTCCACTAATGCCTAGTTTTACCAGACTTTTGATGAGAGATAATGAGTTCTTTCTCCTTTTGATAGTGCTTGTGCATCTTGAAAACTAACTAAGAATGTTAAGATAAGATGTTAATGTACTTGACTCCTTTAGTTATATATAATACACAAAGTAATTTTTTCGTTTTCTTATGTCAATGTTGATATGGTAATGAGTGATGTAAAGTTTTTTTATCAACATGTAGCTTATACTATGAATGTAATTTCAAATATATGTGTACTATTCTTTGTAATGGTTAGGAAGTGACAACTTTTAATTGCTTATAAAGTATATTGTTCATAATTTGGATAGGTGTTAAAAATCATCATATGATACTATTATTTACTTTTGTATTTTAAACATTCAAGCACTTTGAATCTTTTGTAAATGCTATTAATACTTAAACTTCACATTTAATTTTTCTCTTCTTTCATTTGTATCTTGTGTTTGTTAACTTAAATTTGTTTCATAGTTATCTTACTATAACTTTTTAAATGGATGAAGTTAATCCTTCAATATTACAAGCCAATATAATAAAGAGTTTTAATTTAATATCTAGTCATATGCCAAGTGAAGAAACAATAGTAGACTAGAGAAACCACGTCTTTCAAGATTAAAAATAATATTTTGAATCATTTCATCAAATCCAAATCAAGTGATGGAGTTGATAAGATGGAGTGCAAGAATTATCATAAGATTTTGACTAGAGATTCTAAAGCTAGAATATCTTAATTGAAAAAGCACATAGACTCTTACGATAAAAGAGATTAAACTTTTTTGACTCCTCATTTAATGAAAGAAAAAAGTGAAATGACTACCAAGACGTATGATCTTGAGAGATCTAAGCTTTTTGTTACAAAGATAATTATAAAGAATGAATATCCACGCTCGATTGTGGATAATCAATAATTTAGGATGTTGACTACCTAAATTTAGCTAACCTTTATAATTTCAACTCATATTATTATTGTTAAGTCAAAATGACTTTACGTTTAATTTTGATGAAAACCAAATAATGATGAAGGAAGAAAATGAGACAGAAACGAAATGAGACGCAAAGACAGAAATGAGATGGAAGGAAATGAGACGGAAACAAAATGAGACAGAAGAAAATGAGACGGAAGCAAAAATGAGACGAAAGCAAAATGAGACGGAAGAAAATGAGACGTAAGCAAAAATGAGACGGAAGCAAAATGAGACGGAAGCAAAATGAGATGGAAGCAAAAATGAGACGGAAGCAAAATGAGACAGAAGTAAGAATGAGACGGAAACAAAATGAGACGAAAGCGAAAATGAGACGAAAGAATCGAAGACGAAGAACCAAATTAGTTTGAGTTAGTTACAGAACTCAACTGAATAACCGTTTCTTTAAAGATCAAGAAACAAGAAGAAAGAAGCAGTTAT
>JAJMLV010000228.1:20480900-20494956 GCA_027123465.1 Erythroxylum coca | reverse complement strand
CTCCCATGCATACGTAAAGACTTAAACCTAGCATCTGCTCCATATATAAGGTATAACTCTGCCATAATAGAGGTACGCAATCAGAACCCTAGCTTCTCTATTCTTAGCTATCAAACCCTCACAGAAAGACTGACTTGAGCGTCGGAGGAGCTTATCGGGAAACAACCCCCGACTTGCCTTCTTTGTTTTGCAGGAACCTTCAAGTCGAAGTTCTCGTAAGAAGCAGCCAGTTCCATAGATCCAAACGGCAACATACAGCCCCGTCAGGATCAGACAGAACCACCGTTAATGGTATGGAACGGAAATGACGGTTAAATAATTGTAGAGGACTCACTCATATAATAGACAACTTGCCAACTTATTTCCCTGACCCTAACAAAGAGGACATGCCACCTTTCGAATAAGTTCACCAATCTTTCCGTTCTTAATGCCCTTCGTGAACACAGATTAAAACAGCCTAAGCATTCACTTGTCTGGTTTAAGAGTGATCTCCGGAAAGTTTGCTTTAAGCTTTGGCTTGCGATTAATGAACGATTTCGAACAAATCTCTCACTTGTCGTCTCTGTAACCTTCAGGATGATAATCATGACGATTTATTTTTAAGTTGCACCTACTCGGCTTTCACTTGGCATGCAGGGCACTCTTCACCTCCACAACACGTCCTGACCCTTCTCCGGTTGGCGCTAGACTATTATTTGGGCCACCTCTAGCTTCAGTCAATCTCGGGAATGATGACACTCTCCTAAAAATATGTCTATCTTGCACTTCCTGTGACATTTGATTGGAACGAAATGAAAGAATCTTCACAAAAACGAGTAAACTTCCTGCTGCGTTGCTTAGGTCAACCATAAGATTTGATTGCAAAGGGACTACACAAGTCCTTAAGCTGAAATTTACATGAAATTTACATCTGTAGTGTCCTTAGTTTCGGGTTTCAAGAATCTGGAAAGACTAGAAACGTTCAGGAATCTATAAATCAGCAATTTACATGAGCATAAGTATACATATTAGGAAGATGGATATACTAAACTTCAATTCTAAAGATGAGTCCGATCCAGCAGCCATTGGACCACCTCCACCAAATGGAACGTGGTAATCACAGCTGAGGTAGGAATGGCGAAGGCAAGAAGAGCAACCATCCCTAGAGCCAAGCTTGGCCTAGTGTTCATCAACATCGACTGCAATAGGCCCACTGCCTCGCAAATGTCCGAGCTGTACTTACCACTGTAGTACTTCTTCTCCCAACTCATCCACTCTGACGGGTTCTCATCATAGCTCCTCTCTGCTAACTTAATCTCATGGATCCTCTTTCTAAGTACGATCATGTTTTCGTCGATTACTTTACCGTTGTAGTCACGGGGATCATATGCGTCCCTTCTTGATGCGGAGATGATCTGCAAAGTAGAAGGTTTATTGTTGGGTCTATTCAAAAGCTTTGCAGGATAGGAGTGATGTTGGAGGGCTATAAGTTGTTTCATTGTGTTTTGCTTCCCAAATGGAATGTAGTTATCAATGAAGATCGAATTGATGTATGTATGTATGTGTATATATAGAAATCTAGATATATATTCTGCGAACTTTATCAGGGATTGTATATATAGTTGAGTTCCATAACTTGTTGGAAGTGTGAATATGTCTTCGCGTTGAGAAATAACAGAACAGAGAACGATTAAGGGACGAAACGTGTCATTTTGATGCGACAGATATGACTTGGATGCTTTCGAGTTTTGCGCAAGGAAGACTGCGTCCGAGGAACAGTTGAGGTTGGCTAAGCTTGACCTTCAAATAAATAAATAAATATATATATCGTGATTGGGAGGTTCATTTGCGACACGTGTATCGTGAAGGGAACCAGAGTGCAGTGCAGACCAGATGGCTTCCCTTGCCGCTTCTCATGACCCAGGCTTGCATATTCTCCAGGATCCCCTGATGATTGTTCGGGAATTCCTACTTCGCGATCAACAAGGCGTTTTGTATTAGAAAACCCTACGTTAGTTAGGGTGCTTGGTTTCGCTTTGTATAAGTTTTGTATTGATCTTTTCCGTTTCAGATAAAAAAGAAGACAGAAGGTTCCTCAAAGAAGAAGGAAACAAGTTTGTGCGATTCGTTTAACTTTAACGCCCGCCCACAGAGGGCTGATCCCCTGTCCATTTTCCCAGACCCACACGAGTGGATGGCTCAGATGCAAAGTGGACAGGATAGGACAGGAGAAAATGGATAGGGAATTTGAGGGGCCGCCCACAACCTTATTGAATAATTCTAAAATGTCTTTTTAGGAATTAAGATTATACATGAAGTTTATAATAGTAAGACTAGAAGGATGGTGATATTGAGCTCACTTCATTTACGCGTAGAGAAAATTTCCAAGATTCTATCCGGAGTCGGCCTTCTAGAGTTCTAAATGTTCTTTTCATGTTATCATAGCACGTGATAGGATTTGAAAATCTAGATGGCTCTCTCTTGGAGGAAGAGGAAATTAAGCTAAGGAGCGAACTCATCAATCATGCAACTCTTGGTGGCTAATTACGCGTTGGCTGAGAGCAAAAGTTTCAACTTTTGAAGTACAGGGCATCAAGTTCTCCGCTTCACTTGAAAGCTACGTCGAGTGGACATTAGTTAGGCGGTGCAAGTTGCAACTTATATCTAAAATAAATTTTGTTTTAAAAAGATTTTAATTATTTAAAACTAAAGTAAGTGTTGTTTTAAAGAGATTTTAATTATTCAAAACTAAAATAAATGTTATTTTAAAAAGATTTTAATTATTCAAAATAAGTATCATTCACAATTTTTCATGCATATTTATAATTTTATTTCTAAAATTACTCTTTAATTTCTCTCACATCCTAATTATACATATTACATTTTCAAGACAATTCAACATACAATTAATAAGGATATATCAAACATTTCACTAACTTTCTTAATAAGTATACATTTCTCTAACACGACACTTATTTTAAATAAGAGATAATTATATAGGCGTTGGAAAATTAAAGTCTAGTTGCAGATACGCTTCATGATTCATCAATTTTGGAGGCCAGTCACTTTTAGCTTAAGGAACCTTTACTTTACCCCCATAGTTTTAATCCAATAAAAGAAATGTGTAATCCATTTTAGATACCAACCGTAATGTAACTCTAAGCAAATAAATTTTCTTTGCTAACTTAGGTCATAGCTCTTGACATGAGAGGGTATGATGCTTCTGATGTCAACCATCTGCTCTGATGATAGCGATATATTTTAGCAAGGTAATGTTTACCTATCTGGACGAGATGTACGTTCCTTACAAAGTACCTATAACATTTTAATGCGATGCTAAGCTGTTACAGCCTTGGATTACAAAGATTAACTCATAGTATCGTCGAATTCTGTAAAAAGCAGCTCATTAGTGGATAAAAGGCATGAGATCCCCCTGTATAGATGTCTCCTTTACTTAGTACCTGTATGAGATGAATCAATGAATAGTGGCAATTGTATAGTGGTATAATCAACGCCCAAATAACTACAAACCTTCCAAGACAAACGGCCCAATTGGGTCATCAATTTGGGGTGATTCAACCAGCTTGTTTGATTCAACTTGTTTGGCTGGAGGAGGATCAAATTGGTTGAGTTGTTCGATTTGATCAGGGTCCAAAGTTTCAAGATGTAGCTGTGTTTTGCTTTGCTCACTAGGTATGGGCTCAAGCTGTTGGTATTTTGGCTTGTTTTTCTCAAGGAGAAGGTAGGTGGTCCAATACCAAAACAACAAGATCCTACTTTGAGCTATCACTGTGTGCTGAATGCTAGACCCTCCAAGTGAGAAACGCTCAAGTGCCTGTCAAGTAAACAAGTCAAGAAGGTAAAATATGGCGACTAGGCATTAAAGCATAAAAATTGCAAAGCCATAAACTTCACATCTTAGCAAGTTCAACTAGTGCAAGTGCATATTGAACCCATTGGTAGTGGTGTTTCACAAGACGATCTGTCTTGACGCTTAACCGATTAAGAGTATGTAAACTCTGGTGATGACATCCAGTTATACATCTTGGATTACTCTTTTACACACCAACAGTTATGAAACCAGAACATTAATTTGCAAAAGGAAACATTTCCTTAATATACCAAAATGGAAAATGTAAAGTACTTGGGAAAGGATCGAAGAGCACACGAAAAACAAACAGATGAAGTTCCTGCTTTCGCAATCATTGGGTATTTATCAAAAGGAGAGTTCTAAGTGTCCATTCAGATTTTTATGGCACTAAAATAAAAGATATCCAAATTCTAGCTCTTCCTAAGAGGTGCTCACTTATGGTTTTGACCTCCCCGGAAGCCAATATCAGGAAGCTTCTGTAACACGTCATTGTTTACTTTCTAGATGAAACTAAGTTCTTAACTCCATCACATTTAGGCAACAGACTGGCTCATTTGGCAGTTTGTGAGGGTCCTTTCAGAAGCCCCATTTTGTGTTGCTTAATAAGGATATACCAATGCCTCAGTGGGCAGACATTTATTAAAAATCGGAGCATAAACATCTATAAAAAATTTGATTGCTTGAAATATTAAACGCTGAAGAGACATTGCACCTTTGGCCCATTTCACTGATCTGACCATTCACAAAAAAAAAGGCTCTTTTACGATATCTGTAGCAACGACTGTTCACTAGCCTTCTTTTTAATTTTCTCAGACAGAAACACGGAATTCTATGTATACATATATACAAGCAAAAATAGCCTTTTACCTGTTCCCCAGTTTCAATGTCAAATGAATTCTGATGATCAAACTGAAGACCCTTGAATTCATTGATGCAAAGCCCTTGAAAGGCCCTGAAAGCATATTAAGAAAACAGAGGTCATACAAAAGGAAAGAAGAGGAACAGAACCACTGGGCCTAGTGCACATTCATAGCTTGGCAGAGTTGACTTTCTGAAGTACGAAAAATGAAAGGCATGCAAGGATTCATGCTTTTCCGCATATTCAGTTACCAATTTCCGAGAAAGAAAATGAATATATGAGAAAGATTAGAATATAATAAGTTACCATCGTATTAGAGAAACACGAGGAATCCATCGGAAGATAATTGGTGTATTGTCTGCATTGACATAATATCCACCAAATACAATGAAAACTGTCATAAGAGAAGGTCCCACAGCCATTGCTGCTTCAGTGCTTGGAACCATTGCTCCCACAGTCAGACCCATAGCTGATGCTGCAAAAGATTCTGCAGTCACAATCCCACAAAATTTTCCAAACCTAGAATAAAGAGTTCCAATCAGTAATTTGTAGGATATTGTGATAAACAGAAATTAATTTAGTTCTGAGACTGCAAACGATCACAATCCCACAGAATTTCCAAACCTAGAATAAAGAGTTCCAATCAGTAATTTGTAGGACAAAGATTGTGATAAACAGAAATTAATTTAGTTGGACTTGTGACACAGAAATTTGCCTGGCAGACAACCCTAATAGAATTACGAAAAAGGAATTAAACAGAAGGTAAAGAGTCTAATCAGTAAAGGGCACGGCAATAAGATACAACAATGTTAGCTCCCCTACACTCCACCCAAGATTACGAGGCATGTTTCCAGGTACATCTAGAAGAGGCACTCTTGAATGCAAGCATGCCAAGGATGTATGCATCCAGCCAGACCAGGTAATCTTTTAAAAGGAACTTATTGGCCCAAGTCTTACTCTATTTCCAGTCTGAATAGTATCCAATATAACTGCTGTTCATTCAGTTAGTGTCCTTCCAAAAGTTTTTTCAGCTAGCATATATGAAGCAAGTGGAAGAAAATCATTTACCCGAAGAAACCCCAGTTTTGGTCATTGGGTGAGGGACATATGACAGAAAGTTTTGAACGATATCCACTGGCAGTCATGCAAATTGTAAATTTGCTTTTCACCATCCTTATCCTCTTTTGTTACATTTTCATGGCTTCTTTTCAGACACAAAGTAATACAAGCACGCAATTTTTAACCAATTATTTCAATATTCAAGTGACTTTTTATGACAATTTCATTTAATAAAACCATGAATTTGCACTCAAACAATAATATTAATTAAATTTCATAAAGTTGCACACTATACAAGGCATCAGAAGCCAGAAACAACCAACCTGGATAATGATGGATGAAGACGAGCCATGGGATAGAGTACAGCACCAAACATCAATGGGAATGCTGCTCCGACAGGAATCTCAGCAATCAATTTAGAAAGCAGATAAGGGCCAAGTGCATAAGAACCCTTTGCACGCTCTCTATCTACTATTGCGCGTTCCTTGGGAAAAACACCCACAGTTTTTGTAAGAGCAGCCATTGCTGTATTTATGGCTGCAACCTGAGAGAGACCAAATACCACAAATGAATTTTAGACCCCTTGATTAAGAGACTTTGCTTTGAAGTTCACATTAATCATCACATGCTTAAGATTACTCTCAAGTATGATCATCTACTTGGAAATTTATGTTCACAGACATAGTAGCCTACGTCTGAGAATATGTCAATTTGCCAACCATGCATTCTGAAAGAGTTAAGGCGCAACAGGTAATCAACTCGGAAACATTTTAGAAAAAAAACAAACAATCCAAATGTACTAATCCGTAGTACTAATCAATCCAAATGTTCTAAGTGAGATGCATTCAACCACACAACATCACTGTCCACATTAAAAAGTAGGTGCAACTCTCCTTCCGATGAAGGCCACAAAACATAAATAAAAAGTTAAAGAAGTAGATAAGGAAAAAATACAAAAACAAATGAAAGTCAGAAACCAGTTCTTGGTTCTTTACAGCTACGTTGTGACAAAAGCAGATTTCAAAAGGATCTAAGTGATGCCTTTTGGCAGAAGGCAGGACTCATTACTACTTATTCATGTCATAAGTACGCAAAAACTTGTGTTTATACAACTTAAAGTGTCTTCAACGTATTTTAAATGTTAGGAAATTCAAAAATGTCAACTTTATTCATGTCATAAGCAGCATAAACTTGTGTTTATACAACTTAAAGTGTCTTCAACATATTTTAAATGATAGGAAATTAAAAAATGTCAACTTCCCAAGAATCACAACAATTTCGGATGAGAAGCAAAATAAGAATGCAGAAATAGTAAATGAGGCAAGAAATATTTAGACAATACAATAACACAATGCATGAATGTGTTTCCATAATCAGAAATTTGTCATTTTCAATTAATCACAGATGAAATTAGTGCATTGAGTTGACACAAGCATACTACATTCTATTCCAACCTTGAGTGTCATCTTTAGTAGTCGTATTTGGTTTCAGTAAATAGCCAAGAATGTTTTTGGTGAGAACAATAAGTATAGGAATATTTAGTATTTCCCTGTAATGTATGTGTTATGAGAACCAATTGCTAGATTATTGTGGAAGGAATAGTTGACCCAACATACCTGCAGCAAGCCCATCCTATCTTGTATTGATGTCTGTGATCTTCCCATCCTCCAGAAAACTGATCCAAAAATTATAGCTGATGCAATAGACATTCTGGCCCGAACTTTGTTAGTTGGTCCATCACGAGATGCCTATTTAATTGAAATAATGCAATACAATGAGGTTCAAAGCAAGGTACAACCTATCAAATAATAAAACATAAATGAAATATTGTTATTGGAGGCTTTACTTTACTTCATAGCATGCAGTTTGTCGAATCCAAATAGAAAGAAGCCATACTTTTGGCGACTTAATTGTCTAAAAGATTAGGCTATGGATGATAATGTTGCAGAAAGCTACACTGACAAAATATAAATTAAATAAATGAGACAAGACTTTTATCTTCTTGATATCCAAACACATAATCATCAGTAGAGTGACAGTTCAAAAACCAACTTGCATCCATGCACGTTTAAGAAGCAAGAAGAACTGCCTCAACCAAGCCCTTTTCCTTTTCACAACAATTTTCTTGCGTAATTTCTGGCCACAATGAGCACCAAGTCCTGCGGTAAGTGGAGTTGCACAAAGAACAGCTGATGAATGTTCAGCAAATGACTCGACTAGAGCATCTATCCGTTTTTGAGAAGAATAGACACTTGCAGCAGAACTATAGTCAATGGATATGAGATCAGCCAAAAATTCAGCCGGATTAACATGATCTGGGCAATGATACCTGTTGAATGAACAAAAAGTATGGCCTTAGTTACATGGACTTTAGCATACATTTCCATGAAGATAAAATTTATGCACCTCATCTGTTCCTGAAACGTAAAAGCTATAGCATTGGCGACAACAAGTATCATGAAGAACTTGGACTTTTATATAGGTAGCTAAATAAGAAGGTAAAATATATGTGGTATAGAAACAAAACGGAGACAAAAGTTGTAAACAATACAAACAAAAATTCAGCAGTAAAACTAACAGTCTTGGTAGTCATGTGTACAAATATATGCACAAACACACAACCATATCTAGATAGGCACATATTCAGATACAGATAGGTAAGCAAAAATAGATCCACTGTAGGTAACAGTGAACCAACTGCCTATAGAAACCATAGGTAAGGCTGAAGTAAATCTTGTTTGTTGCAGCACAATATTGGATTTTATGAATATTGCTGGCTTTAAACAGTGAAGTTCTTTGCATCTTCCATGGAAAACTTGTGCAAAAATTTTAAAATTCCAAGATGGAAACTCTAAACTCAAGACATCTTTGACCACATAAAACTGGCTTTGGTCTAAAGATTAAATAAATACAACTAAAAGCAGAAAGATTAGTTCGGCTATTAACACTGACTTTCACATGCTATTGGATGAATTCCCATGAGCCTGCTTTAACTTGTGCAACTCTAGGAGATTAAAAAGTACAAGTTCTACTTGCTTCTTAACAGTCAAGTCTCCAGGATGCTAGTAGAAATGTACCAATATACGAAAAAAAAGATCCTACAAAGAAATCAATAAAATAAGCATCAAATATAGGATTCAGACAATTAGTTGATGAAAGTTTCGTTGAGATAATGACCCAAATTTTGAGAAGTAGGCCAGTGGTTCATCATGTGCAGGACCAGCATAGATAAGTGCACCCTCTGTGAGCAGCACAATGTCATCAAATTTACTATATACAGAACCTCGAGGTTGATGTATGGAGAAAATAACAGTATGTCCATCTTGCGCGAGTTGTCGGAGAGTTTCCATTACTCTCTCTGCCTGGAAAGCATCAAGTCCTGGAAAAAGACCATGCATAATATTGTTATCTGCCGATCAAGAAACCTAACATATTCATTTCCTCTTGTACATAAATATCTATCATCACTACATGAAACATTCTGCACGTTGTCTGGGTTTTGTTCTTTGTATTTTGTACTCAAACAAGGCATGCTTTCAAACTGGATGATGCATTGATCATTTAGAAATCTAACAAAAAACAGAATGAAGCCGCTAGTACATCAAACAGGCAAATGTGTTGTGGGTTCATCAGCAAGTATGACAGATGGGCTTGCCATAAGTTCACATGCCAGTAATAAACGTTTCTTTCCACCACCAAGTCTAACCAAAAACAGAATGAAGCTGCTAGTACATCAAACAGGCAAACCTGTTGTGGGTTCATCAGCAAGTATAACGGATGGGCTTGCTATAAGTTCACATGCCAGTAAGAAACTTTTCTTTTCACGACCAAGTCTAAACAAAAACAGAATGAAGCTGGTAGTACATCAAGCAGACAAACCTGTTGTGGGTTCATCAGCAAATATAACAGATGGGCTTGCTATAAGTTCACATGCCAGCGATAAACGTTTCTTTTCACCACCACTTATTCCACGAACCTTTGCATCACCGACATTTGAATCAGCACAACTGACCTTTGAAGAAACAGAACAAACGCACGCACAAAAAGATCAGAACATTACAACACTTGGATAAATTGACAAGGAGACATTAAAAACGACTAGAAGACAGGATAGCGAAAGAACTCTCAGAATATGAGAGATTTCTTACTGAATTTTTATTAAGTGTATTGACAATTTCTGTCAAATAACAAGTAGTATGCAGCCAACTTCGAGAGGGCTGCTCTCTCCAGCCTAAGGCTCACAGAATCCTCTTTGTAATTGTCTACCCCTCCTCTCAATCCTTACCGTATTTATATTAACTAACTTCTTACGTCAGCTATAACAAACTCTCTACTCACTCCCCTCCCACATGCACGTAACAATCCCCAGCCCCTGACCGTAACAGAACATAGACACTTACTCGATTACCCTTCCTTTTCCCCTTCTAACATAGACCTTAGTGATAGGAGGCCTAACAATAGCGTTCCACCTTAAGTAGGCCATCACAGGAGATGAAAGTAAAAGATCTTAGAAATGATTATAAGATCAACTCACAATTCAATTATGTTGACATAAAAGGGGTGCACTTATAAAATTGAATATTTTAACTGTATGAAAGACTTGAAACATTCAAGGTTCATCAAATTCACCCATACCAAGCCTAGCTTGAACAACAAATTGTTCACATATTCATCTCTCTCTTCAACTGAAGCAATCTCTGGGAGCTGAAGCTCAGCAGCTATTGAAAGTGTCTCCCTAACAGTAAGCTGAGAGAAGAAGAGATCTTCCTGTCTCACAAAAGCAAACCTGAAACAGACAGAACAATAAGCATCACAGACAAAACCTAAAAGACAGTAAATCCAATGTGAATTTAAACTCCACATCATACACCCCGGAAGTACATACTTGTAGGCCTTATTAGAACTAGGCCTCCCATTGACCTCCAAAAGACCTGATAAATGCAATCTAGGGGATGCCATCAACTGCCCCGCAAGAACATTGAGCAAAGTAGTTTTTCCTGATCCTGATGGCCCCATTATTGCAAGCAACCTCCCAGGTTTTGCTTCTCCACTCACATTCTTAAGCAGAAACCTCACCTACCAGTTAAACTCGAGTCAGAATAATAAGTCACTCAACTCCAAAACCAAACACGGTATAGTTTCTCCACAATTTTAGAGCATCGAAACAGAATGCAAAACTGAACTCTATTTACCAAACAACTTACCGTCTTAGACGACTTATCGGAAAGTGAACACGTGATGTTCCTCCACCTAATAGTCATCGGAACAACTTTTCCGGTCACCGGAGCTTCCCCATCACCGTCATCTCCAGCGTAATCGCCGTTATTATCGGCGTCATCGAATTCTTCTTCGGGTAACAGAACGGGGCCGGGGCCGGAGAAGAGACGGAGGAGGAGAGCAACGGCGGCGGCCGTCAAAGCCTGGCCGAAACCGTTGCTGGCAAAAGTTACCACCTGGCAGACCATTTTCCCGCCAAAAGGGACCATGGCCGAAGTATGAAGCTTAGAGAGCCCGAAGCTATAGACGAGTGAAGCTGAGAGCCGTGGAGTGTAATGCAAATGTTAACGTCCAACACCTTTTCTCCCTATCATGGGATTTTATGGTGAAGCAGTAGAGTGGAACGACGACGTGCCGGCATAGGCTGGTTGGCAGATTATACGATGTTGGTGGATATTTATTGAAAAGCAAGGAATGGTTATAGTTAGATTTCGGTGGAGGGCCTGAAGGACACGTGCCCACTTTGAGGATAAGAGCATAAGACAAAACATTTTCTTTGGACACTTTATTTCTTGTGCAAAGTGTCAATCGACCGTCGCCAGAAAAACAAAAAAATTTGGTTAAAACAATTGGTGAATAAACTCATGTAAGATTTTCCACAAAGCTTTTCTACGCTTTGACTTTAATCTAGCTTGCAAAACAATTCTATCTTCTGAGACTAGTAAAAATTTCTAAATTATGACTGCATTCTCCCTCTCGAACAATGCAATCCTTATTCCTATATTTACCAAAACTTATTTCTAATTAAAACAATTTAAGAATGTATTAATTCACTTCGTGAACTCTCGTAATAGATTTTACCCTAACTAAGAAAGATCCTATAGTTCTCTCTTGAGAAACTCATTAAGCCCTCTTCATTAGCGGTCAAAACACACCAAATCATCTCTCAATCTTAATGTACGAATTCGATTATCAAGTCATCAACTCTCTTTTCTTCAATTCAACACAACATAAAAATATGAATAATTCTTAAGAAAAATATAATTTCATTAAATCAAAGAACCACTTTAATAAATCCAATTCTAGGTTCCTTTTTACCAAATTGATATCCGAATTATTTCATAATAGAATCAGGAAAAAAAAACCTATAAATAAGTAAGAATAAGAGACAAAGAAAACATCCTCATGGTTCTTAGATCTTGATGGATATCTCACTTCTTTTTCTAAGATTTCCATTCTGTTAATCTCTAACTGCTTTAATTAGATAATAATGGATTATTTTTTCTAAAATTGATCTGTTAACTGAAGCTCTCTTATGGTTTTAATCACCTCGCTTCAAAAATACGTGAATCTTAGATTTTCTATCAAACATGACCCTAACATGAGATCATATTTGGCTCCATGTTGCTTCAAGTATCTTTTTAAAATTTTTATGTAATGAGTTGCCACCAATACAGGGATGAATACAAGTCTATGTAACCACCGCGATGGTAAATATAGACTAAGCATGGGGCATGTCGTATGCAATTGAAGAAATAGAATGCCCCTACTTTGAACATGTCATGAACACTAGATCATATTAATACCACATTTCTTAGGTAAAAATCTTCTTAAGAAATAAGATAGGGTACGTTTGAATACAGCTAGTATCACATTATCATGTTATTCCATGTTTTGAGCCCTCTTTCCAAATCTGCCAAAGTTGCTCCAAATTGACTTAAATTTTCTCCAAATTCATTCCTTTTCTTTTGAGATGTTGAAATAAGATGTAAAAAAATATAAATTATTTTAAGTATCAAACCTTATAAAAATACCTAAATATAAGTACAACGCTAACAAAATTATAATAAATAAAGTTTGTCTATCACATATCAAATTCTCTCACATTTAAGCGTTTGTTTGTCCTCAAGCAAAATAATTTCACATAATTTTTTTAGGTCACTTAGCTTTTTTAGGCAAGAGTGTTTACTTTATCATGAATACTCTTAGTTATCAACTAGGTCACTTTCTTAAATGGTAATTAACAACACTCTTTAATTTCATGTTTTTTAGTATGAAGTTAATGGAGTGAAATTATTTAACGCTTAATAATTAAAATTATTTAATATTTTATTTTATATATATATATATATATATATATATGTCAAGTAATGAAAATGCTTAAAAGATGTCATATCTACTGGATATATATACAAGTTATATACAAAGTTTCATAATGTAAATCAAATATCCATTCTGCAAACTCAAGAACAAAATTCAATTCAACTTATTCATTAAAACTCATGGTTATTTGCCTAAATACTTCAAAACCACAAAAACAATCACGCTCATTGTAGATTATCTTACTTCTCTGACATAATAGAAATAGATCCAAAGCTTGCCAAATTTTGGCTAAGTCGTTTTTTCATTAAAATCCTTTCAAACACCATCAAGAAATTTGACAAAATAACAACAAAAGAAAATAAATACAAGATAAAATTGAATAAATCAGTCTTGGGATGAGGGATACGATGAGAGTATATATAGGACTACTACCCAAATATCAATGACATTTTCCACAAAAACTAACTTTATGAAACTCTCAAGGGATGACTCTATGATAGTTGTCTCAGTCTCCCCCTAATCCTTGCTCTCAGACTTTAACATGGTAGCTATAGGCTCAATCCCTCCATGCTTCATTACCACTGCAAGATCCTTGGTGTCCTCTTTAAGTGATGGCTCCACTGGTGTTGTCTTCTTTTGATTCTCTATATCCTGTTTAAGAAGTGAGCTCTCTTTATGTAGGCTCAAACGGCGAACTAATGTTGGGAGGACCTTGACAACTAAATGCTACACTAACCTCATTAGCATATCACCAATATAGTGTATGTAATGCTCCATGTATGTTAACTTGGGTAGTGGAGGGCTAATAAGGGGCTCGAATCCTAGTGTAACACCCCGCACCCGCAAGACCCAAACCCGACATCCACAGTGATATCCGAGTCCGTGCCCCGCGAGGGTGGCGTGCTAACCACTCATTCATAAATCGGTACATTATTCTTTTTAAAACACATGTGCGAAATTCCATACCC
>JAJMLV010000228.1:20393306-20410537 GCA_027123465.1 Erythroxylum coca | reverse complement strand
AAAAATAAATAATTTAAAAATAATTATTTATAAACTAATGTTTATTTTATATATTTTTTATTATTAAATCAAAATTTATTTGAAATATATATATTTTAAAAAATATATTTTAAATTTAATTATATTTATTAATAATTATTTAATTAAAAATTTAATTAAATTTGTGATTATTATTTATTATTATAATTTTTATAAACAGGGCTAAAAATATACAGTACAATTATATAACATGACAATGTACTATTTCGTAATATTTAAAAAAAAATTAGAGATTACTTTATAAATTTAAAAAATTACCCGAAACGATACTCGGTATTAAACAATACCGATACAGTACCGCATTAGAAGTAGAACCTAATTCGATACTCAGTTCGGTATGATATTTGTAACATTGGTTGAAAAGGAGGTAGGGATTTATTAAAGAGTTATCATAGAGTTAAGAGAGAAGGAAATGTTAAATTTGTTAGTTTATTTTTTAGATTAAATTCATGAGAAAAGTAACATAAATATTAAGGTGAATAATGAGATTTAGAATTCAAGTAAAATGTTATTCTGAGAAAGTTTTGACTCTTTTAACTATTAAAAAAATGAATCAAACTTGATAATATAAATTTTAGGAAAAAAGACTAGGGCACTGATATGGAGTTCACCATATGATATTCGTGTCAGCTTCATCCAGTCAAATATTTAGAATAGAGTTTGTTCCTTAGATCAATTCTCTCACTTGTTGATGTTTACATTAAATCATCAATTATGGATTTCTTTATGTTGCCGTTGAACAAAATAATGTAGCATCTTCATTTCCTTGCACAAAACAACAAAAACCCTTTCTTGCATATAACTAAAAATAAGTTGACAAGAAGGTGAAACTTGGTACTAAATCTAACGGAAAACTTGAGAGCTACAAATTGGACAAGAACAAACCCCTTCATCTGTAATCTTGTACAAATCACGGAAACTCTTGTCGTGTTCTCACTGTTGGGCCATTAACGTTATAATTTCCAGAAACTACACCGTATTTTGTAACTGTACCCTATCATATGGCTATGTTGCTAAATCTTAGCCATATTACCACCTAATCCAATACCTGCCAACAATAACTTACAGTACACGCTCTTCAAGTTTTAAGCCACATTGCCATATTACCACCCAATCTTACCTGCTAACTAAATTACACGTTAGTTGTTTGTCATAATCGTTCTTCAAAAATTTCAAAGTATTGGTGAACTGATAAGAAATTTTTTTAGCTTAAATGAAATCGCGGGTTCAAACCGTCTTTATGTATGCATTTATTTAAAAGTTAAGATTATAATTTTGTTTTTTATAAAAACTACCCAATTTAAGTTAGGATTAATCAGAAAATAAATAACTCAAAAGTATCTTTTTTATAATTAAAACTCTTTTAAAGGTTTGAAAACATTCTTTGTATTAGTTTCGAGCAAGGACTCTTATTGGACATCTCCAAACTACTCGTATCAACCAAATTTTTACATTTACTAGTTATCGTTGTGTTCAAAAAGATTGTCGTGGCCCACGATGCTATCACTTCACATCACGTCACGTCACGGTTTCGAACGAACTATTTAAATGTCTCGTAGAAGTACAAAACTTCTATGTCCACTCCAAAACGTACCAGTTTCAGACAGCTCTCTTGTATTGGAACTAGTAAAATTAGTGGCTCTTAATAGAAAATGAAAAACACATGTAATTAGTAATAACAAAAACTGATTCCCAGCGACTGAGACATTTTTGCACACAGATAGAGGACAAGATCGGTCGGTGGAACAATATTGGCGCACACATTCTCATTAGCGCGTGGATTGTACTCAAACGAACCATTTTACAGCATTGGCGAATGAATTAACGCGCCAGGAAGTGATGGATGGAAACTGTCCATTTTTGCAGGCGGTGACACACGTAAACAGTGTAACTAGCAACTGTTCGCAGATCGAATAAAATTAAAACAATGGTTTTTTTCTTAAAAAGTCCCAGAATTCACTAAGCTCACAACTTTTTCTATTTTTTTGGTGTTGATGGAAGCAGCAAAAGCGAATCTGGGCTTATAGTCCTAACCCTAACTCTTGTTTTGGCAACTGTCGGTTGAGTGTGGAGACAAAGATACAAGGGAAGTTGAGTAGTGAGACGTTTCGCAGAGTAGGAAAGGAATTTTAGTTTCTGATCTGGGTTGGTTTTGCACGTTGACAGAGACGTTATTGAGCATGCCAAATCTCAAATCTTCAAGATCTCAACATCCTTGTCTTCAGTTACTCTCGAACGCAGAATTGAACCTGAAAGGCATTAGATGACAAATACCCATCTGTTCATTTTGCCTCAAAATCGAAGGAAACCTTAAATTTTGATTGCGACCCAGACAGGCGTGGTGAGAAAGTTTTCATTTTAATGTATACCCATCTCGTTGTGTTCTTTCGGAACTGGGTGTTTAGTTTGTAAGCACCTTATGCTCAATTTCCAAGTTGATTATCCCCAAGAAGAAAGCTCGAAAATAGCTGGTGTATTAGTGTTATCACTAATATGGGAGCAGAGAAAAAATGGCTTTTTACTCTGTTCTCCGCAACTTTTCTCTCTCTGCTATTTCTCTTAGTCTACTCGATCTCTAGCTTCGGTTCTCCAAAACCTTTCCCATCTGTGATTCGTCATGGCGCTCACTACCCGCCTTCTTTCGCCTACTACATCTCCGGTGGCCGTGGCGACGCCGATCGGATGCTCAGGCTATTGCTCGCAGTTTATCATCCGAGGAACCGTTACTTACTGCATTTGAATATTGATGCATCGGACGATGAAAGAAGCAAACTTATTCGGGCTGTTAATCAAGTGCCTGCAATCAGTACTTTTGCTAATGTCGATGTTATTGGAAAGCCTAGTCGAATTAATTACATGGGGTCATCTAACATTGCGTCAATTTTGCGTGCCGTTGCTATTTTGTTGAAGTTAGACGCAGGATGGAATTGGTTTGTGGTATTGAGTGCGACGGATTATCCTCTGCTGACTCAAGATGGTAGGTTGTTTTCATTGTATGAGATTTAAGTTTGTAAATTTTCGTGATTATTTTCTCGTTTCGTGTTATTTAAAAAGTAGAGTTTGATTGAGTAGAGAATCTATATTTTGTTCGCAGTCTTGGAGTTTTAAGTTGTAGTATTTCTATTGTTTGGATGCCAGTGAAGTATGTAATCCATCTTATACCGAAAACTTACCTGAGGATAGGGATTTCTGTTTTTTGTGCAAGACTTTAATCTAGTTCTCAATTTGAATAGTCTGGGTGTCATCCATTGATTTGTTCTACGTCTGCTTGATTATTTAGTTGTTGACTGTTTTTGTTATAATTTTCGTTCTTGATTAGAAATGGAAATCGTGATATGATGATTTGATCTAATTGCTTTACCTGGAAGGAGTTTAATGGTGTTTGGCAACACTGATACTATAAAATGCTCCAAGCTGCTTCTTTTTCTAAATATATTTTTCTTTTTTCCTTTTCATGTTTGCCATTGCTGATGCGTAGGGCTTATTGTTTTATGAGACAGTACATTGAGGTGTTCTTCTCTTGCTGCATCTTATACCACCTCTTTTTTAAGCTTTACTTGCTAAACAAGTCGGGTCATGAAATATATGCACTCAATTTCTGAGTAAAAGTATACGAATAATTTGTGATCTATATCATAGGGCAAAAAGAAACCTTGATCTATATCATTTTGATATTATATGATTGTTAGGTTCTTTTGAAGTAAAAATCTCTCTTTTAATTTCTGGGTGGTTGGTTCTATGCCCTACTGATTCATACCATACCCAGAAATGTTGTTATGGGAACAGTTATGAGGTATATGGTAGTTGATGATAATGCATTAACTGGATTTTTGATATTGCAAAGTCTTAATTGCATGGTGCATATGGCTGAAGATACTAAAGTAGGCGTGTTCAGTTGCAAAAGACCTATTTCTTCTGCAGATATCTGCAAAGTTTAAATACTTTGTTTCTGTGAGTTTTAGCTTTGATTCTTCTAGAATTGGTCTAAAGATCCGCAGGGAATTCCAAATTATCACACATTAAAAGCTTATAGAAAAGAGTAAGTAGTGTGCTAACAGGTGCTTTCTTCAACTTAGAAGAAACATTAGGAATTCTTAGCCATTTAAAGCTTCCATCAATTATTAGTAGAGCTCTTCTAGATCAATTGTGGATAGGTTAGGTTCTTTTAAGCACAGGATTGTTGATGTGGGCTGTGCAAAGTTTTTCCATGATCATGTTGAACATGCCTTTGGTGAGACAGATTCATGCATTTCCTGCTTGAAAGAGGGCATTAGAGTACTGGGAAATGGGAACTTCTTTGTGTAAGTGTGGATAGTTATGCATTCATAGATAAGTGCATACTCATTTTTACTAAGACATTATCTGAGACCATGAGGCTGTACATATTGAAATGTGGCCGTATTGTTTGGCAATGTGGAGAGATGCTCTAAACATTTTTTTTCTTTATTGTTAAGCTTTTCTCAATGTGAGAGTGCATTTAAAACAAACTGTTTTGTGATATATTTTTACACTTCATTTGAACTTGACTGAGGAATGAATTTTTTGCTTTCGATGTATGATGCCTAACTTTATAAGTTATTGTGTAGAGAAAGAAATTACATTGGCATTGCCATGCAAATCTGTTGGTTCTTGTTAGCTAAAATTTATCCATTGTCAATTTTGAGATAGGATTTCATTTAGGTTAGAACTATATTTTATTTAGGCTTAGTTGGGGATTTCTTAACCAGTTATACTAAGGGTCCTTTCATTCTATATCTTGGATGAATGAATGCAAGAGATGGGAAAACTAAGGATACTAACTCTGATAAACTAGTGACAATTTTTTGGTAATTAGTTTGCATATTAATTCATACTTTTATATTGGAATGACCTTTGATCTCTTCTCCATGTCCTGTGCATTTCATCAACATGCCTTTTCTATTACCAAATTCATGCATTGTACAATCTGTAATGCTTGATTGTTAGTTGTTTTGCATTTCTCATGAATATATTTCGTGATTTGCTTCTGCTTGCTGCTTCCAGATTTGTCCCATGTATTCTCGTCTGTCAGCAGAGACCTCAATTTCATAGATCATACTGGTGACCTCGGTTGGAAAGAGTATGTGACCCTCTCCACTAAATTTTTATTACAAATATATCTTGATGTCGATCAACATCTGCCCATTGGTTTGACTTTGTTGTAGATCTCAAAGGTTCCATCCTATTGTAGTCGACCCAGCTCTCTATCTCGCCAGAAGGAGCCAAATTTTCCATGCTACGGAGAAGCGGCCAACTCCTGATGCTTTCAAAGTCTTCACAGGCAAAGTCCAATCCCAGCTTATGATATCTATGCACATTTAAGGTTAATGAGTTGTGATTATCCTTTGCTATTATGCAAGTATAGATACAAATTTGTCTCTTTTGGTTGCAGGTTCTCCTTGGGTCATCTTGAGCCGTTCATTTCTTGAGTTTTGTATTCTTGGTTGGGATAACCTTCCCCGTGCCCTTCTAATGTACTTCAACAATGCGGTTTTATCTGAAGAAAGCTATTTCCACTCTGTGATCTGCAATGCACCAGAGTATAAGAACACGACAGTAAACAATGATCTAAGATATATGGTCTGGGATAATCCTCCAAAGATGGAACCGCTCCTGCTCAACATTTCTGATTATGATTTGATGGTTCAAAGCGGAGCTGCTTTTGCAAGACAGTTCAAGAAGGATGACCTGGTGCTGGACATGGTTGATGAGGAGATTCTTCAGCGTGGACGTAACAGAGCTGTCCCAGGTGCTTGGTGCGCTGGGCAAAGGAGCTGGTGGGTGGATCCTTGTTCTCAGTGGGGTGACGTCAATATTGTGAAGCCTGGCCTTCAGGCAAAGAAATTTGGAGAGACCATATCAAATCTTCTTGATGAGTGGAGTTCACAAAATAATCAGTGCAAATGAAAACACATTAGTTAAATGATTGTTTAGCATAGCATGAGGCTTGTTGCAATCTTTTTGCGTCTAAATTTTGTTGATCAGTGGACAGATGGACGCAATGCTCTTCACCCAATTTTCAGACGAGGTAGAGTTAGAAGATAACAGAAGAGTTGAGCTGGTGTTCTCATGTTCCATCCAATCATGCACTCTTCTTCTTGGCCCTGCTAATGGCATGCTGTTGTGTGCTCAACCATTCATCCTCTTGTTTGCCACTCTTCCAACGTTGTAACGGAATCTCATTCATTAAATTCTTATTTGTTGTATTTTCCTTTTCTGTAGACATGTTGGATGGGCGGGTGGTGAGAAAGTTAGTGGTCCCCTCTGAGAATTTGTTCATGTAGATGTGTTTGAGATCAGATCATATAATCCATTGATACCAGTGGTTTAGAAGCAAGCCTCATAAAGCAATCAAGTATAAGAATGTTCCTTAAGGATCAAAAGAGAACTCTTTGTCTCTCCAGAGCTTCCAGGAGTTCAGTTACAGTTTCACAGTGTGTGTCAAGACGTTCATACAGAAAGCCAGTTTTAGTAAATGAAAATTCCATAGTGAAAGATCTCCGTGACCTTTTCAAGATGCTTCTTAGTAATATTGCAACTTTTTTTACGGCACTGTTTAACATTTTCAATTAGAGTATTTTGCTTAGGACACTCACTAGGTCAGTTGATACTAGGAATTTGTAGTCCGTCTGCTTCGAAATTAGAAGCACGGTAACTTACTTATATGAGGTCCAATCTAAACTGATTATTCCTTTTATCCTTTTTTTTATACACATATTTGTAAGTGCTTTTAATTTTTGTTTTGTTGTCCACGAAATATTTTAGAAGGATTTCAATTATAGGAAGGTATTTTTAAGTTATTTACATCTAGACTAATTTTTACTCAAATTAAATAAGTCTTTTGTAAGAGATAAAATTCTGACCTCAAGTTTTAAATAGCTACATTCACGAAGACAGTTTGAATTCATGATCACAATTAAACTATATAAGTGCCTTACCAACTCAAGATTCTAACTCTGAAAGTATATACGGGGATATTACGGCGGACGGAAGTGTTTTTATCAATAGTTAAACCAGAAAAGGAAATAAGACCGGTTACGGTTGGTGCTTCATTTCACCTTAAATCCCCATTCACCACCAGGACAAACGATCAAACGAATGTGTGGCCTCTATAGGTGATTGGCCTCTTGGCGCCAAAAAAAAAAAACAACAACGAACGTTGAAAGTTTACTTAAAAGCTCACTGTTTTGGCAAGTCCAATTCTCTTCGAGATGGGTTTCTCTCTGCTCGCGAGCCTATCAAAAACACCCCAAAACCTCATATTCCTCAAATGTTCTACTCTCAATACTCCGTCTGTTCTCATCAGAACACTCGCCATTTCCCAAGAAGTTATCAAAACGCAAACTTGGCTTCTTAATGGAAGTGGGTCTCTATCATTTCCTCATGTTAGCTTTCAAAGCTCATTCCATGTCCATTCAGTGGGATCCCAAGTCCTTAGAGATGCTCATAACCAAAATCCTGAACTTTTTACCCCTAAAATCATTGAAGACACAGAGAAAATCTGCGGCTTATTATCGACAAATTCCAAACATGGCATTGAGACATTGCTCGATCAGGCGTCCGTTGAAGTCTCTCCAACTTTGGTGTCTCAGGTATTGAAGAGACTAAGCAATGCAGGTGTTCTTGCATTGTCATTCTTCAAATGGGCGGAGAAGCAACAAGGGTTCAAGTATAGTACCGATAGCTACGACGGCTTGATTGAATCTCTGGCCAAGATCAAGCAATTCAATCTTATATGGACATTAGTTGATGACATGAAGCGTAAAGGGTTATTAACAAAAACGACTTTTGCGTTGATTTCGAGAAGATATGCGAGGGCAAGGAAAGTTAAGGAAGCAATAAACGCGTTTGAGAAGATGGAAGTGTTTGGTTTGAAGATAGAGTCGTCCGATTGTAATCGATTAATTGATATTTTATGTAAATCTAGGCAGGCAGAGAAGGCACAAGAGGTGTTTGATAGAATGAAGAAGAGAAGGTTTGTTCCTGATGTAAAATCCTACACAATATTGTTGGAAGGGTGGGGTCAAGAGAGAGACATATCAAAGTTGAACGAGGTCTTCAGGGAAATGAAAGATGAAGGATTTGAGCCAGATGTTGTGACTTATGGTATTCTTGTCAATGCATATTGCAAGGCCAGAAAGTACGATGATGCGAAGAAATTGTTTCATGAGATGGAAGCAAGTAACTGCAAGCCGAATGCTTATATTTTCTGCACTTTGATTAATGGATTAGGTTCTGAGAAAAGGTTGAATGATGCCCTTGAATTTTTTGAGAGATCAAAGGCTAGTGGATTTGCAATGGGAGTGCCTACATACAATGCTGTTGTTAGTGCTTACTGTTGGTCAAATAAGATGGATGATGCGTATAAGATGATTGAGGAGATGAGAAAATGTGGCATTGGTCCGAATTCAAGAACTTATGACATAATTCTTCATCATCTGATAAAGGCTGGCAGAACTACAGAGGCTTATTCTGTCTTTCAGAAAATGAGCCACATTGAGGGTTGTGAACCAACGTTGAGTACCTACGAGATTATAGTGAGGATGTTTTGCAATGAAGATAGAGTGAATATGGCGGTAAAAGTTTGGAACCAGATGAAGGCCAAGGGTGTCCTTCCTGGGATGCATATGTTCTGCACGCTGATCAACAATTTGTGCCTTGATAATAAATTAGACGAGGCTTGCGAGTATTTTCAGGAGATGCTGGATGTGGGAATTCGTCCTCCTGGACTGATGTTTAGCAATCTAAAACAAGCTCTTGTAGACAATGGCAAAAAAGATACTGCTTTGCTTTTGGCAAAGAAGATTGAGAACCTAAGGAGAACTCCTTTACTTAGTTGATTCCAATTAAGATGCTTAGTAAAATCATCCATTTAAACATCATTTGTGGTAGACAGCCACTGCAAGCTCATAGAATCTAGCGATTTTATGACCCTGACATGGCTTGTTTGATGGGGTTCACTTCCTTGTGTGGCTCAACCGAGTCTGGTTTCAATGAATGAATGCGCTGATATGCTACTTCTTGGGTCTCAACATGATTCAAGATCTGAACTTTCTGATATGGCTCAATAAGTATCATTCTGCAGAGGGTTTACATGGATCCTATTCATGCATGTCAATCCTTGTTGATCTGCAGAAATTCTACTTTGTTTTCCCAAGTGTGAATCCCTGTCTGTTTCACTGTAACGCTATATAATTTTGCTTGAAACGATGGAATGTTAAAGGACTTCTCTTGTCGATATCTAATATCACACATATCTTGTAAGATCTTCGTGGTCGAATTGTAGAACAAGTAGAGCACTTGCGAATTGTGCCCAAATGTGCGTGTAATGATTTGAAAAAGATTGAAACCTTTTAAGCCAAGATTGTGGAGACCTACAATTGGGTTCGTTCCACATTTAATTTTCTATAATTTTAAATTAAAATTTGTTTTTTTAACACTTTTATAACTACTAATGACAAAACACTAAATATAAATTAGTTTTATTAATTAAATTAAAATATTTAAATATGTTATGAACTATTCATTAATATTTAACATAAACTATAGTGTTTTTATTGAGAATGAATAATTAAATAGATAAGAAGTTTGAACAAAAAATTAGTTTTTTCAAAATAATAATTATTTATTTAAAATATAATTAATTAAAAATTGAAACTTATTTTTATTAATTTTTCAGTTTTTTAGGTATCTGAATAGTTTTAAAAATATCAAGAACAGTTATTGGTAAAAAATTCAATTTGAAACTAATTTTATTTTAAAATATATTAAATTAAATTTAAAATAATTTAAAAATAAGTTAGAATATTTATTGTATTATATTTATGATTATTTTATATTAATAACTAGTATTAAATAATTTACATAATACTATTCCACTAATAATGAAATTAAATTTGTATAATTAGAACCACTTTTTATAATTTTCATTAATTATAGAAATAGAAAATAAATAAAAACTGAATCAAATAGAATTTTTTATTAAATTCGAAAATGAAAATACAAAATCAAGAGTAAAACTGAATTTCATAGGATTCAAGTTATGTAACCATATATTAAAAAATAATGTCATAACTAATATAGTATGCAATCATGTTCGATGACTTTTTATCACCTTCAAAAATTATAAAATCATAATAACAAACTTTGAACGAAGTCAACTGGTATAGAAAGCACCTAAACCAAAAGTATACAGCAGACTTATAAAGAGACTAGGCTGGAGAAAACATTCATAGAACAGATCTTAAATTAAAGGGCATTACATATTGGGAAGCTCCTAAAGTCACTACTCACACCTGAGGGAATGCTGTGTATGAAAATTAATATCTGATCCTTTAAAGAGTGGACTACATAAATAGTTGTATTGACTCGCGTTTGCTTCCAAAGGTTCGAGCTTTAATTCTTGATATTATATGTGTGCACTATTTAACCCAAATAGATTGAGAATCCGTAAGCAACTTCTATAAGCAATTTAACGATATTTCTCATCGAGGAAACCTTAAATCTCCACTCTTTATTTTGAATTGTATATTAGCTCCCGGGAGGTTATCAGCTAATCCAATTCATATAAAGTTATTTAGAGTTCTTTCAAAGTATTTAATCGATCTTTGAGGTAAGAAGACGTGAGAACACCAGTGAACATACAAGATATTTAAGATTGAATTTATGAGTTGGAGCCTTCCAATATAAGACAGGATGAAAGATTCTTCTTTTAATTGCTTCATACTAAGGTTGGCAATCCTTAACGCTAATTCTCTTGTCTAATATAAGGACATTTAAGTATTTGAATAACAATTTTTGCATGTTGAGACCCGATATAGAAGCAAGTATCTCATCCTTATTGTAGAAGTTAGTTGAAAGATATGTAAATTTGTTTTACAAGTTTCTATTCAATCTTGAACAAGAACTGAAAAGATTAAGTGCTTGATCTTGAAGGAGAAAAGTCTATTAAATACCTCTAAGTAGATTTTAAGTAGGTAAGGAGACATGAGGTCTCTTTGCCTAACATCTTTGGTTCCTTTAGTAGTATCAGTGGGATCTCTATTAACCAAAAATATAATTACTTAATAAGATTTTTTTTTGAAAAATGAATAAGAAATTATATTACCAATAGCACAGATATTACACTTGACCAAGCTAACTTGCACCAAGTGACTTGAACTCCAGAAGGCTTGATAAGTTTAAGGCATAATCTTTTGTTGAAGATTTTGGATACGTGGTGAATCCACTCAGGCTAATCCTCCAAATTTGGGTTAGGGTTGTAATGGGATATATTGCTTATAATTCTAGATAAACCTATATCTAAAATTTCATTCATCATCACACATTAGTCTTTTAATTTTTACATTAGGAGGAATGAGTGTTTTTAGATTTTTCGAACCTAGAATTAACTAAAGAGGGCTTAGACCATTCCAGTGATCAAACCAAAATTATGTTTTCTTTATTCCCGGTCTTATATTTGATTCTTTGGTTCATGATGTCCCTCATCCTGTATATTTGATTGAAAGACCACGAGTAGCCATTCTTTCAACTTAATAGATTAAAACTTTTAATTCTTGATATTATATGTGTGCACTATTTAACCCAAATAGATTGACAATCCGTAAACAACCTCCATATTTTCTTTTTTTAAAAGCATTTTATTGGTGTTTCTTATTGAAAAAACCTTAAATCTCCACTCCTTATTTTGAATTGTACATTATCAAGCATATGATTTTAGCTCCCAGGAGGTTATCAGCTAATCCAATCCAAATAAAGTTATTTAGAGTTCTTTCAAAGTATTTAATCAATCTTTGAGGTAAGAAGATGACAGAACACCAGTGAACATACAAGATATTTAAGACTGAATTTATGAGTTAGAGCCTTTCAATATAATACAGGATGAAAGATTCTTCTTTTAATTGCTTCATACTAAGGTTGGCAATCCTTGAAGCCAAGTCTCTTATAACCAATTCTCTTGTCTAATATAAAGACGCTTAAGTATTTGAATAAAAATTTTTGCATGTTGAGACCCGATATAGAAGCAAGTATCTCATCTTGAATGTAGATGTTAGATGAAAGATATGTAAATTTTTTTTTACAAGTTTAAATTCAATGTCTATTAAATACCTCTAAGTATATTGTAAGTAGGTAAGGAGACATGAGGTCTCTTTGCCTAACATCTTTTGGTTCTTTTAGTAGTAATAGAGGGATCACTATTAACCAAAAATACAATTACTTAATAAATTTTTTTTGAAAAATGAATAAGAAATGATATTGTCAATAACCCAGATATTACACTTGACCAAGCTAACTTCCACCAAGTGACTTGAACTCCAAGAGGCTTGATAAGCCTAAGACATAATCTGTTGTTGAAGATTTTGGATACATGATGAATCCACTCGGGCTAATCCTCTGAATTTGGGTTAGGGTTGTAATGGGATATATTGCTTATAATTCTGGATAAGCCTATATCTAAAATTTCATTCATCATCACAATTAGTCTTTTAATTTTTACACTAGGAGGAATGAGTGTTTTTATATTTTTCGGACCTAGAATTTACTAAAGAGGGCCTAGATCATTCCAATGATCAAACCAAAATTATGCTCTCTTTATTCCCGATCTTATATTTGATTCTTTGGTTCATAATGTCCCTCATCCTGTTTATGTGATTGAAAGACCACGAGTAGCCATTCTTTCAACTTAATAGATTAAAAGTTTTAATTATTGATATTATATGTGTGCACTATTTAACCCAAATAGATTGAGAATCCATAAACAACTTCCATATTTTCTTTTCTAAAAGCATTTTATGGGTGTTTCTTATTGAGGAAACCTTAAATCTCCACTCCTTATTTTGAATTGTATATTATCAAGCATCTAACTTTAGCTCCTAGGAGGTTATTAGCTAATCCAATCCATATAAAGTTATTTAGAGTTCTTTCAAAGTATTTAATCAATCTTTGAGGTAAGAAGATGTGAGAACACTAGTGAGCATGCAAGATATTTAAGACTGAATTTATGAGTTGGAGCCTTCCAATATAAGAAAGGATGAAAGAATCTTCTTTTAATTGCTTCATACTAAGGTTAGCAATCATTGAAGCTAATTCTCTTGTCTAATATAAGGATGCTTAAGAATTTGAATAACAATTTTTGCATATTGAGACCTAATATAGAAGCAAGTATCTCATCCTGATTGCAGAAGTTAGATGAAAGATATGTAAAAAAAAATTACAAGTTTATATTCAATCCTGAACGAGAACTAAAAAGATTAAGTGTTTGATCTTGAAGGAGAAAAGTCTATTAAATACCTCTAAGTAGATTGTAAGTTGGTAAGGAGACATAAGGTCTCTTTGCCTAGCGTCTTTGGTTCCTTTAGTAGTAATAGTGGGATCACTATTAACCAAAAATACAATTACTTAATAAGATTTTTTAGGAAAATGAATAAGAAATTATATTATCAATAGCCCAGATATTACACTTGACATAGAAGAACTAGAATATTCAATTATGAAAATTCTGATTTAGAAGGTGAACTGCGTGGATTGATCAACATGCCAAAAATTCTAATTTGGAAGGTGAACTGAATGGATCAATTTCAACCAAAGAGATTCCTTATCTGAGATCAGTCTCTAAATCCTCTTGCTAAGTAATACTCATTATAGAATAGTTGTAAAGATGATTCTAATCTCACCTTGTTTCTAAGGAATGGTAATATCACTCCATTTAACTTTGGCATTTTTCCCAGACTCACACTTTTTAGACCATAGAAAAGCCTCGAGTAATCAATGTCCTTGATTATCTTATGAGGAAGGGCAGTATGAGCTGACTCGTGGATGTGTAAGCTGAACAGCACTGAAGTGATCAAAATGACTCTACTTGTATAGGAAATATGTAACGTACCACTCTTATAGAGCATATGCTCGAATGTATCGACGATTATTCAAGAATATACTTTACGATGATGGAACATTAAGACGATCACATTATCACATCTTAAGGCATCACATATCAAAAGCATTTCAAACATTCATTTTGAATCATTTCATTCACAATCATATTAAATGACAAATGTCATTACACTTCAGAGTTCACATATGTATTTGCCAATAGGTGAGAAATGTTATTCTTGATGCATAATGAATGGAGACATTTGCAGGTACAACTGATCCTGACCACTAACTCATGTCCAATTGCAGTAGCTATACTCTAATTAGTCTAACTAGATCTCCTCTAAAACTAAAAATCAACATTGCAATTTTGATGAGTTTGTGAACTCAATGAGTAAACCATTGTCGATGTATTCAATCAAGTCAGATACACAGAGACAAGTCATATCCTAATTCAACAAGTATTACATATCATCCAGTATTGAATATGACATCACATTTCATCATACCTTATCAAGTACATTAAGTTTATCATACTTTCATAGGTATATCAAGTAAACTAACATTTCATATCATAAAACATCCTCATTTACTTTTCAACTGTATTTCAAACAATTCAATAATTCATTTCAATTTAATCATATGATACATATAAGGATGTATATGCAAATGCACATATGAATCTATTTTATTTTGTTTAGTTGTGACCGAGTGCCTATTTACTGTCCTGTATTAGTTGTGGAAACTAGGCTCATTAATAACTGAGCCTATGGATTTTTGTGCACAATTGTGAGCTCAAAACTCGTTTTCATATTGGTCACTCCAGTCATAACTCCTTTATCTGATTATGCATTTCAATGTGATGCATCATTCCATATGCCATGTTTCATTACCTTTCATCCCTGTGTGCTTCTGTCACATGTATCAAATTCATCGAATCTAAGTTCGGTAATTCAAGTTCAATTGCTCATGCATTCACATTCCTTCTGGCATTTCACATTCAACTGTTCTCACATTTCATATTTATTACGACATTTCACATTCAATTGTTCTAACATTTCATATTTAGCATACAAATCAAACTAACATATATAATTGAGTTTATATATCTAGGTTAACTCACACTACGCTCCAGATAAGCTATTGCTTTGATGATCCGACAATGTTTGGATGTTAACGATCAACTTCTGTATCTATCTTTATGCAATACACACATATTTCATACATCATTAAGTTGTCAATCATATGATTATTCAATCATTCACATGTATATATATATATATATATGTGTGTGTTTCAATGCATGCTCAATTGACCTTCTAGGTATGTATTAATATACAAAGATCTTAACTATACTTATATGATTTCAGATCATTCAAACCTTATAGCTTATATATTACTATTTTGCAATTAGGTCTATACCTTAAGTAAGCTTGATTTTTTCCCCTTTTTTTTCCAGATTCAAAAGAAAACTCTTTCATATCAAATTTAAATCACCTTCATAACAGTCCATTAATTATACCTAAATTATACCTCAATTCCTCATCAATTTCATCTCAATTTCTAACTCAAAACCATTCATTTAACAGCTCATAAACTATTGTTTTTCATACATGCTAAACAGAAGATAAACTACCATTCATGCATCATTTTCCTAGCACAAATTTAACACCAATACTTCTCAATCCCCAATTCAGCCATCATTAAGATTTATTAACATATATCACAATATACCAGTATTTCACTTACTTGATCAACTCAATTGCCTCCTCAATTACCAAGCTAACCTAGCCTTCCATGCATGTAAGATCATCTCAAATACAAGGTGATAATGGACAATACTTAGGCAGAAGTTGAAAGTTGTAAGGAAGAAGTGAGTTCTCAGTGGTCAGAGGGATGCATCACAACAGAAACAATGAAGGGGATATTTCTGCATTAGTTTACATTATTAAGTGCAAGGTGTCTATGTAATACAATCACGCTTTTCATGTTTGTATGAAAGCCACTTGTCCTCACCTTATCTTGCCAAGTGTCACTATGATCTTAGGCCATTTGTCACTCAATTCTACTACCACGTGTCACTTATTTCATAAGCCTAGTCATCCTAATTTTTCACATGTTAACTTGTCTTACCACTTGACATTTTTCCTATACTAGATGTATATATGAATTCATTAATATCTCAATTGTAACAATTAATTCCAAGTTACTAATTATAATCCATCAATTTTTGTCATTAGTAAACCAAAGTATAAGACACTGGAAATGCACATTCATGCCACATTCATTTTAGTTTCATACCCCGAAACATGTCAATGAGTGTAATTTATCTAACTTATAATTCATGTGTGTATCCTAATATTATGCATATGAATGCAATCATAAAATCATGTCATAAATGACCAAATTCATTCTATATGATGTCACTCATATGACTCAATAGTCTAACACTTTAAATCCTTTAACAATTTAAGAGACGGGATACTACAAAAGATGCTTGTTATGCCAATTAAGAACTTTGATTTTAATGCTTTCCAAAATGGGGATAAATAAGTTCAACGTATATGAGCTTGTGAAGACTATCAAAAGAGTGAAATTAAGGTTGAAATATAGCCATTAATTTATTAGTGTAATGACCTTTTCCAAGATATAAAAAGCATCAATACTTAAGGATGACAAAGTAAAAGTTACCAATCCTTTTGACATTAAATCTCTAGGTCACTCACCACAAAACCTCTCTTCTCCATCACGCTCCCAAACTGAGTCTGTAACACCCCATATCACCCGCTTACAGATATTGTCCACTTTGGGCCTTGGCCCAGCTAAGCCCTCAAGATTTTGCTTTTCCCAAGGCCTTCCCAGGAGGTCACCCATCCTATTACTACTCTCATCCCAACATATTTAACCTCGGAGTTCTGATGGGATCCGGTGCGATAGGCCATGAAAAACGCGTCTGTAAGAAAGAGGTATCCATATCCTTATAAAGCATACTTCGTTCTCCTATCCAATCGATGTGAGATTTCACACTCTCCACCTCCCTTAGGGACCAACCCTCTTTGGGGTCCAGCTTAGCTGGCACAACGGTTCGGACACCAGCTCTGATACCACCTGTAACACCCGAGATCAATCGCTTACAAATATTGCCTACTTTGGGCCTTGGCTCAACCAAGCCTTCACGATTTTGTTTTTCCCAAGACCTTCCTAGGAGGTCACCCATCCTAGTACTACTCTCACCCAAGCACATTTAACCTCGAAGTTCTAATAGGATACAGCGCATTAGGCTATGGAAAACGCGTCTGTAAGGG
>JAJMLV010000228.1:20377911-20393206 GCA_027123465.1 Erythroxylum coca | reverse complement strand
TTTCTCTATTTTGTATTGAATTGTATATTCCGCAACTTTTTGTATAAATTTGTATTCCGAAATGACTCAAGTGTTTTATATTTATGAAAGGGCCCAAATGGCTATTGAAAATTTTATTGATGGTTTTGTGTTAATTGAAAATGTTTATGAATGAATGTGGGCCCAATTTGAGTATCGATTTCTGCATATTATATTTGTGGTTCAAAAAAAATTTATACCGATTTCTGAATGATTGAGTGCTTTAGATCGCCACCCTCGTAGGGCATGGACTCGAATATCACCCATCGATATCGGGTTCAAGTCTTGCGGGAGTGGGGTGCTACATTTTTTCATAGCTACGATCCAAAGATCTTTGTCTTCATAAGATGCAACCTCTTGCGCATTCTTAAGCTCCCCATCATCAATAATCAATAGATATCCTTAACTCAAATACCTTGTAAAATGCCTTTTTCTCCTTGTCGACCTTTGAAGTTGTTGTATCTAGTTGCTTTCCCTACTTATTTTCCTCAACAACTTCATTTTTATAATTATTCAGATCTGGTTCATGTAGCTCATCATTTCCATGTTGTATTTGATTATTATCATCATATGTTTGGTCACACACTTCATCTCTTTCACTTGTAAACTACTCTATAATGGAAGAAATCGGCAAAGAATTAACAATGTTAGATAATGAGCTATTGTGTGATAACTTATCTCCTTTCAGAAAATTATCAACTCTCTCATGCTCTTGGAATGCCACATACCTACTTATGACTAACTTTTGTTTCTCTAGGTCAAAAAGTTTGAAGTTAAACTGATCACCAGCATATCTAACAAAGATACAAGGTATTGCCTTTAAGTCAAGTTTCTTTCTCTTATCCTTAAGTATGTGTCTAAATACCTTGTAGCCAAAAAAATATCCTTTTGAGTTATGAAAGAAGTTAAAAGGTCAGTATTAAAGGAGGACTGCTCATAACAAGGCTTCTCTGGTTAAGAGGCTTGTGAACTTGAATCTGAAAGCTAGGAAATCAATTTCAAAGCATCTAGGTGATTTCTATGACATAACCAATAAGCTTACTACAATGAAAATCATTTACTACAATGAAAATCATTCTTGATGATAAGCTTCAAGCTTTGTTCTTATTGAGTTCGTTATCGAATAATTAGGAAATGCTAGTAGTGACAATTAGTAATTTAGCTCATAAAAGTGTGTTCTCTTTAGATGTAATCAAAGAGAGAATGAAGATATCAGAAGAGAAGAGATTAAAGTCGATAATGTGTAGGAAGGAAAGGAACAAGAGTGGGGCACCCAAAGGTTGTGGCAACTCTAAGAATCATTCAAAGTCTAGAGGTGAGAAAGATGTGAAGACATGATATCATTGTAATAAGTCAGTACACATTAAGAGGTTCTGCTATAAGTAGAAGAGGGATTAGAAAAAGTAAGATCATCAGAATGATGGTGACGATAAAAATAAAATAGTAAAAGCTTTAAGCACGAATGATGAGGTATCCCTCGTTTGTGCAACTAATAAATGCTACTATGTTAGCGATTTTTGGTTCTAAATGGTTGATTGGCATTTGAGCATCTTATCATTATGTTCCAAAGTTGGAGTACTTCTCAAGCTACAGGAGCAGAGATTTTGCGAGTGTAAAGATGAGAAACCAAAGTTCCACCAAAATAGTTGATATGGGTGATATCCGAGTTCTGAAAAATGTTAGATTCTTACTGACATTGAGAGATGTACAATATATCTATGATTTAAGGATAAATTGTTATCAGCTAATGTGTTAGATCAGGAAGGATTTCAGCACACTTTTGGGGATAGGAAATGGAAACTATGCAAAAATTCCATGACAGTTGCCTAAGGAGAGTTCCATTGCTCATTATATAATATACACTTAAAGGTGGGTAACAATGGAGAAGTATACACATCCAAAGAGGAATCTTTACTGAATATGTGGCATCAACTATTGGGACACATGATTGAGAAGAGATTAAATTTGTTGGTTAGAAAATCCCTTATCCCAATTAAAAACTCAAAACTGCTTAATCCTTACGATAATTGCTTGGTTGGAAAACAATATGGAGTCTCTTTCAAGAGAATATCTATAAGGAAATTGAAGTTATTAGAGTTGGTGCATTCAAATGTTTGTGGTCCTATTGAAGACGAGTCACTAGGAGGTAACAAATATTTTGTCACATTCATTGATGATGCTTTGAGGAAGACTTGAGTACATGTTGAACTCTAAGACCCATGTGTTTGTAACATTTTAGAATTTTCATATTATGGTAAAAAGGAATTTGAGAGGAAGTTGAAGCGCCTACAAACAAACAATAGAGGGCAAAGTATTCTTTCAAGATGTTTGAAGAATATTATACATCGCATGGCATTAGAAGTGAGAAAATCGAGCCATGGACTCCACAATATAATGGGTTTGTTTAGAGGATGAATAGAATCATTGTGGAGCAGGTTCATTGCATGCTTAAGATATCTATGTTGCCAAAGACATTTTGGAGAAAAGCAGTCTGAATTGTCATATACCTAATTAATCGAGCGCCCTCAATCTATTGGAAGTAGCAAGGATCTCACATATTGTTATTTGAGAGTTTTTACATATAAGGTATTCAAACAAGTACCTAAATATTAGAGAAAGAAGCTTGACTCAAAGTTAATACCTTACATCTTTGTTAGATATGGTGGTGATCAATTTGGCTTCAAACTTTATGACCTAAAGAAGCAAAAGGTAGTTAAGAGTAGGGATATGGTGTTCCAAGAGCACTAGAGAGGTGTTGATCTTCTAACTGGAGATAAATCATTACACTGCAACTCATTATATGGCATAGTTAGCTCTTTGCTAATTCCTTCGACTATTGAGCATTCTATAAGTGAAAAAGATTAGATGTACGAACAAACACACATTAGTGGTGATCATATACAATCTGTTAATGATGAGTTACATGAACCACATCTAGACAATACTGAAAATGAATTCTTTGAGGATAATGAGTAGAGGGAGCAACAAGATCCAACAACTGATGAAATACAACTTCGAAGGTCGACAAGGAAAAAAAGGTCTTTCATAACATATCTAAGTTTTGAATACATGTTACTTACTGATGAGGGGGAGCTTGAGAATGTGCAAGAGGTTGCATCTTGTGAAGAAAAAGATCTTTGGCTCACAGAGATAAAAGAAGAGATGAATTCTTTGAAGAAGAATAATACATACTAGCTTGTAATGCTTTTAAAAGGCAAAAAGAAATTAAAGAATAAGTGGGGTGTTTACGACAAAGAGTGATGGTAATAAGCTGGTAAAACACAAGGCAAGGTTAGTCGTGAAAGGATTCAGTCAAAATAAGGGTATTGACTTTGATAAAATATTTTCACCAACTATCAAGATGACCTCAATTCGAACAGTTTTGGATCTAATTGCCTGTTTGGATCTTGAACTTGAACATCTAGATGTTAAAACAACCTTCTTGCATAGAGATTTGGAAGAGATATACATGGAACAACTAGAAGGTTTCAAAGCTAACAGCAAGGAAAATCTAGTTTGCAAGCTAAAGAAAATTCTATATGGCTTAAAACAAGCTCTAAGGTAATAGTATCAGAAGTTCAATTTTTTTATGATAGATCATGGTTTCAAAAAAAACTTATGTTGATGATTACATGTATTTTAAGAAGTTCCCGTATGAGAAAATCAATATTCTTCTTTTATGTTGATCATATGTTGATTGTGAGTCAAGACATCGGTAAAATCCAAAAGTTGAAGGAGGACTTGTCCAAATATTTTGAATGAAAGATTTGAGACCTACAAGGTAGATTTTAGGTAGATAACTTGAGATATGAAGGATTGTAGGTTGTGGTTATCTTAGGAGAGATATATTGAACGAGTATTAGAAAGGTTCAATATGAAGCATGCCAAGCCAGTTAGCACACCATGAAATCTCACTTCAAGTTTTGTAAGCGTGCATGTCCCTTAATAAAAAAGAATAAATATAATATGTCCTCTATCCTATAGGGTCCTTGATGTATAAAATAGAGTCCGAGATAATTGACAAACACATTAAATTGGAGTTTGTGCTTTGGTAATGGTGAGCTAACTCTAGAAGGTTTTATGGATGCAGATATGACTGGATATCTTGATGGAAGAAAATTCACTTCAAGATTTTTGTTTAAGTTTGCAAAGGGAGCCATCTCATGGCAATCCGAACTACAAAGTGTGGATTTATCTACAACTAAAGCAAAACTTGTAACTGCAGTGGAAGCTTGTAAGGAGATTCTCTAATTGAAAAGGTTCTTTTAAGAGTTAAATATAAAGCAAAAAGACTGTGTAGTATTTTGTGATAGTCAAAGTGCTAGTAACTTGAGCAAAAATACTATGCATCATTCTCATACAAAGCAAATAGACGTCAAATATCATTAGTTGAGGTTTATGATAGAAGAACAAAAATTAATATTGAATAAGGTTCATACAAATTTGAGTGGCATTGATATGCTAACTAAAGTGGTTCTTGAAAACAAGCATGAGCATTGTAGTAAGTTTATCGAGATGTATCTCAAGAAGATGATGGAGAATAACTTATCTTCCCAATATTTGGGCTGGAGGGGGAGATTGTTTAATGTCCAACCCTATTTTGATACTTTCAGTAATCATAGTTGGCTTTATAGTTTGTGGGAATTACAAACAAGTGAAGAGAAGATGAAAAAATCTCTTGTAGAGAAATACACGACCATGTAAAATGCTACATGCTCGTGTCTTGACTTACACAACTGTTTGGATCAACCATGTAAGTCTCTATAAATGTTTGAAGTGTAAAGAGGTGAAGACATGCAAAATCTTACACATGATCGTGTACATGCTCATGTGATCGATCATGTGTAAGATACACGATTGTGTATGGAGACTGTGTAACTCTCAATAATCGTGTATGATTGCGAATGAGGAGGTGCTAAATATATACAATCATTTGTATATAATGCAGAAAAACTTATTTCGTGATATAAAAGAGAAAAATATGTGGTTTTATAGAGAGTGCGACCATAACGTCCAAAAGTGAGAAAAAAACATAAAGAGGGCAAATAATGTTGTATTCTCATTCTTGTTTGATTGTCTTTTGGGATTTATTTGAGTACTTGTTGATTGTGATATCAACTTTGGTTTCAATCTTGACACTTCCTATGACAACTTGTCGTAGGTGGTAGATTAACCTTCTATGTAAATTCTTATTGAATTTAGTGGATTTGCTTGTTGGATTGCCCATAGCTTTTTCCCTCTACATTGGAGGGCACACAAATCTTGGTTTTTGTTTCATTTTTAAAGTTTGTTATTTTTGTATTGTTTAATTGCTGCAACTTGAAAAGTTCTTTCTTGTTGTTAATATTTGGTTGATCTTTTAGAGAGTTGTATTATTTGTCTCCCAACAAGAGATAATTATTCACATTCATCATCCCAACATAATTCCTTTAGCTTCTTCAGGATGTTAAAGAATGCATTTTTATGCAAATCTGGAAAGAAATTAAGAGGCTAGCAACTTGTTCTATTAATCTCTATACTTCTTTTACAAATAGGGGTATGTCATACTGATAATGGCGTTTTAAAGTCCTCGTACTTCACTCATCATTCATTTGCACCATTGAAGGGTAGGATGATAATACGCCCTTTTATTCATTTTCTAAAGACAACTGGGAATGACAATGGGTCGGGCCCAGCCCGACCTAGCCATGGCTTGACCTGACTTGACCCACGAACTAATGGGCTTGAGTCTAAGCCCATGGCTTGCTAGGTTTATGACTCATAATTTTTAGAAAAAAATTAACAAAACGATATCGTTTTTTATCTTTTGGTCTGGCCAACCAGTCGTGACTTATAGCCTGATCAACTCGGGCTAAATCAAAACTTAGGTCATGGGCTTAGACTCAAGCCCATTAGTTCGTGGGTCAAGTGGAACTCCCCCCTAAAAACTTAGGTGGCCCATATGATGAGCTATCGTGCATCACTTATGCTCTTTCGATTTCTTAAACCTGAAGCTTTTCAGATGAAAAAACCATTCTCATGTTCAAAATTATTTTGTAGTAGTTGTGCACAAAATTATGTGAATCATCCGATGAGTAATGACGTAAAGCAATGTTTGCAGTAAGCCTGTCAAGATTGCGAAAATTCACCCGCTTCCAACTTACCCCTACTCGCAATTAACTGATCAAGTTTTTGAATGAAAAGATGAAAATAGATGATCATTACTTTTTTCCTCTCAAGCGAAGAATATATCGAACAATAAAAGGATCTGCAAATTTGACCCCAAAAGATCCTTTTAAGACTAAACAACCAGTTCTTTCATATTTGGCGTTCATTAGACTGTATATTGTTGGAGATGGGTCCCTCTCATATGGAGGGACTCCATTCCAATGTTGCAGCTGCTTTCGGTGCTGCCACATGCAGTATTTGTTGAACAGATAGATTGCTATTTTTGTTGAATAAATGGAAGCCGCTTGCAGCATTTATTGAAAAGAAGAAAAAGAGACAGCTGCAAGCACGCGACAGAGTGCCTATATAAGGCACTCTCCGCTTTAGAAGAATCATAACAAAACACAAATAGAGAAAAAAATTCAAAGAGAAACCAGAGTTTTGTTTTGTTCTGAAGTTAGGAAATATATTCCTAGAGGATTGGTGAGTGACAAAATAGTGAGGTTGGTATTTTTAGGTTGGGAAACACCTTGTGAGCCATTATTTCGATTATCTCTGTGTACCCATTATTTGTAATAGTGGAAGAAATATTCTGAATTTTATCCATGGACGTAGCCCAAAGTCAATGGTGAACCACGTTAAAAATTATGTATCTATTTTGCTCATTTTATTTTTCCTTTTCACAAAATACACCCGCTGCGCCCAACATATATATGTCACATAAAAAAGGCTACCTGATAACATATTACATCTTTACTACAAGAGAATTAAATGGGCAACAATTATATTTTTCAATATAATATTCAGTCCTTTAAATACAAACTTTTGAAATTGTGTTAATATTTAGTTCAAATTAAAGATTGGATGCTAAAATTGGCTCTAATCCAATATCTTTTTCGCTTCTAGGATAATCTAAGTTGCGGTAATTATTAGTTTCATCAGCCTAGTTAAGTACGTCTAGAATTCTGTAATTTAATACTATTAAATAAGATGTGGCAATCCTGAAGTAAAACCTGAAATTGAAATACCTAAAATGGACTGGGCATCTCCGCTGCAATGATGTGAGCTTACTCTTATCTATCAGGATAGTAATTCTCTCAAATGATGCCACGTAGGTCTACTTAAAAAGATGACAACCACAAGTTAACTAGTAGGTGTCAAATCTTAGAGTTGTATCATAACCTTAACAAGTAATCCAACTACCCAAGTCTTTAGAGAAAAAAATTAAGAAAAACATAATTTTCCCACAAATGCAAAAAAATTTCATTAGAATGGTCTCTCCCTTGCCCTTGATATTAGGCAGGCTTTAATGTCGTGTCTAAAGCATTGTAGAGTTGCCTTAAATAAGAAGATGTACACAATGATGGGGATGGCAATATGTATCTTGCCGTATAAAGCATGCAGCTATAAACTTGAAAGCCTTGAAAAACCATACCTTGATAAAAATTTGCGGAGTATCTCTAGCCACAATTTGGTTTGACGTTTGACTGTCAAATAACTAGCGAGTGGGGACAGTTTAGATAAAGGCAGCATTTACAAACATCGAAGTTCGCACTTACAAATGTTTTTATGAGTACATAATGTTGACTATAAGTTTGTCACATCAATTTGTAGGTGTGTTATTATTTTTAACGTTATTCTTTATCACAATTGTTGGTGGAATTATGACTAAGTAGATGTTAATAGTTATTGTCAATAGCTATTAGGGGAATTTCAAGAACTGTTGTATTGGGGCATGATTGCATTTTTGGTTGCATATGATACTCCAAGTCTAACTCAAATTGTTATCATATTATAGAAGTGAATCAATTATCAATCAATATGATGTGTAGAAGATACATTGATCTAAGGATGTGATCTCATCGATTCTAGCTGGCTATAAAAGATTGGTGATGAGGGGTAACTAAGGTAAAAACTATCGTGCCGTTCAAAGTTTCCACGTATAAATTTCCTTATTATACCTTTTGCTTGCACTCTTATGCATGTATAAACGAGGCCGATCGTAAAAACGGGAATTGTAGTACAAGGACGTTTACCAAACATCCAACAAACGCTGCCCACCTGGAGTTTTCCTACAATTATCAAACAATACTAGTCGATCGGAAACTCCTCGGCCCAGGGAATTCTAATGAAAACTTCCAATTTTCTCAAAAGACTTGTAATGCACATTATCGTGAACCCTACAATAATTCCTTATCAACTCTCCATGACTGAGGAATCGTGGCCCCAACATTGAAAAAATGAAGCTTTAGGGACCAAAGCTCCAGCAATATGTGAAGGCAATCAGAATCAGAAAGCGATCGAGCAACATGTGAGACTTAGTTTCAGTTCAGAAGCTTGGATTGTAAAGCATTGTAAATTAATTACACATTATTTTCGGAAAATGATCAGTTTTCGGAAAAATGATCAGTTGTCAGAATAGGTTTATTCCAAGTGAAGTTGGCAAAACAATAGAGGTTAAATCAGGTCTTTGCATTAATTGGAAGTGGAAAGAGAGAGAATTTAGTTATCGGAAATATGAATACGTTCAAGGGTCGAAATTGTGGATTTGGATTCATAATGAAGTCAATTACTGCCCCCAAACCACAGGCTTACTATTCCTCCTATTAAAAAATATCACAAAGCGTAAATTCTACATTCGATTTAGCAAAAATTACGCAAATGTCATGTAATTTTACAAATATTTCTATATTTCGAGACCTTTATATTAAATTATAAATTTACTAATTTTCTAATTAGTTCATTATTCTATAGCTACTTAATAAATCCTGCTAAAAAATCGACTCCAAAGTTTGAATTACTAAACTATACTTGGTGGAAAGGTATTAGCTATGGCCGTAAATGATCATTGAAGAACTCGTTAGGGTATTCATATTGACTAAACATGAAAATGTTAAAGATTTTATAAGTGGTAAACGTCAACTATCCAAATGATTAGTTATAGTCATTTTGACAATAGTTGATTAAGTCCGATTATTGTTAGTGAACTTTACGTTTTGCCCATATTAAAAAATCTAATGTGATATCCGAGTAGGTTTGATCCGGATTATTAATTTCTCAATTATCCGTTTGAATGTCCAGTCTCGACGACCCAGTCTAATTATCACTGTATTTATTTCAAGTGACAACTGGATGTCCAATCCCAGTTGCACTTGAGAGGGAGTATTAGAGTATCTCATATTGGCTAAACATAAAAATATTAAAAAGTTTATAAGTGATAAGGGTCAACTATCTAAATGACTAGTTCTAATCATTTTGTAGAAGCTAAATTATTATTAGTGGACCCTATATTTTACCTATGTTTAAAAATATATATAATAGAACCTGCTAATCATTGAATAACTTTTTACCTATAGATCTGAGTTGTAAGTGTTAATAGAAGCCTTAAATTTGGTCAGCCAAAATAATGATTTGGTCGAATAATGTGCTTAGCGATAAGAAGTGGATTATCGAAGCTTGCAGTTCTTCATTGGATAGTTGTCAGGGGGAAAAAATCTATATATGCATGGTCATCTTAATTTATAGGTTAGCATATTTGCTGTGAGGCCTGAGAATTATGAGCAAGTCCTTTTCAAACGAAATTTCTAGTAGACGAAGTCCATCAATTATTGATAGGTATCCTATCTCGTTTCCAATTTTCTGGTGAACAATTGTCCGGTTGAAAATTTTACTAGACATGCCATAACAAAAGACAAAAGAGATGAAGATCATATTTCATGATTTCAGGGAAGACTAGACGGTAAAATTTCAAACTATGTTGGTGACAACATTGAACCTGCAACCGAAATGCATAATTTAGAAAATGACATGTAAAGATTAATAATGGAGGCTAAAGAAATAGTGCCAACTACCCGATCGAGCAGCTCTCAAGTGGACGCCATATTGAGGAGACTTCACATGAGATTGGCATACAGGAAAGGTTACACTTAGCTAATCATGGAGACTGTTGGTTCCATTGATCACCTAAAATTCATAGGGGGTTTGATCCTATCCTATCCCTCATGAATCAAAAAAAGACTTGTTCAAAGTTCACCTAAATGTTGTTGATGTATATATAACTAGGACAATATTGAATTACAAATTTACAACTTTACTCAACATTAATAGTCAGAAAATAATGAAAGCACTATAGATAAGGATGCATCCACAAATATAAAAATTGAAATATTTTCATATTATCTATGGCATACACAAAAGATAGATGTCTAGAAAGAATTTTAAATTACTTATAATGTTCTCTATAACTATGTTGAATTAATTTTATCATATGCCAAGTATTTTAAAGTACTTTTATAAACACTAGAATAGTACTATCATTATGCTAATATTAGTATTTGCCAATATTAATAAAAAATCACTAACTCAACAAAAAGAATAATTATATATTAAGTTTGATTTAATAAGTTTAATTAATACAATTCTATATCGTCAGATTTTAAATCAATGTCCTAATATTTAGAAGAAAAGTTATAATTTTTATCAATAAATAAACTATCAATAAGAATCTAAATAAAACTCAAACCTAATAAAAATGATTGCATAAATATTATAAAAATTTAAATCCAAATACTTAATATATTTTACAATAAGTTCTTTGAACTCATTTTATATAATTTTTAATATAAACTCTATATCTATAATATTTATTTTGATATTAATATTAAATTTTGAAAAACTTTATTACATAAATATTATGAATTTTATATCTCAATGGTATAAATATTTCTTAATATAATATTATAATCATGATTCTGTCATTTTTTTAAATTTGTTATTATGATGAAGGTTAAAAGCTTTATACATTAGAACATTGATTTCAAAAGGGTATTTTATTGTAGACTGTATTGTTAAAAACATTAATTATATATATATATATGTGTGTGTGTGTGTGTGTTATATATTATTTTAAATATTTATAATTATTCTACTTTATTTTGAAAATATAAATGATGGGTTGATCCACACAAGCATTTTATTTAAAAAAAATCTCCTTGTTTGACTATATAATGAAAACCCTATACAGATATGTCAACATAACTTATACACTACAGTGAAAAGTAGTATTGTATAATTTAAAGCATTTATTATATCCCTGAGTAAAGACAAAACTCTAAGGTTCCTTCACCATCAAATGATATTGCTATTTACAAACCTTGGACTTTATTACGCAGTCTATACCTTGAAATCCCTAGGGTTAAAAATATCTTGCAATGGATTGAGATGAATTTGGTCAACCGCTACTTGGCATGGACTCTTTATTTACTTGGCCACTATTTTTTAAGAAAAGTTATATTGTACATAATTTTTACAATTATATTTTTTTAAAATTATTTTTATGATTTAAATATGTGATCTCATAGTTATATATATATATATATATATATATATAAAAAGGGCTACAACTAAGAACCGCGTAGTAAAGTGAAATCATTGACAGCTTAGCGCTAAACGAGTCGAAGAAGCTACAGGCTGGAGATCCTAAATTTTCATCCTTCCAAACGCAGGTGGGTTCCACATATTAATTATGTATGTAATTGAAGTTTGAACTCATCTTTGTTCAAAACCAGCTATCCCTATCAGTACAGCAAAATAAAAATAGTTAGGTTAGGTATATGGAGAACCTATATGAAGATCATGCTTTTAGTTGTAGGATCTATCACCTTTATGGGCTCATAGAAAGATTGCAATAATTGGAGGGGTCTCATAATAATAATCAAATGTGCAAGTACACATAACCTTTGTGGTGTTGCTTTTCAAGCCAATGAGCATCAAACTGGTAGCCCCTCAGTAATGATGGCAAGCGGCTGCTCAGACATATTTCTGCCACAAGTCTTCCTCAGCTTAACTCCACTTGCTTTTGGTCTTTAAGCTTAATCAACTACAATCCAATCTTCAAATTCCCTAATAAATCCTAAGGTTGCCAAGTAGGTGCGTGTTTCGTGGCGTGAGCAACAGGATCCGTGTAATTAAGTGAGGGCGTTGAGGGATATAAATCTTCAATTACTGAAACAGTTACGTAGTGATACACACTTTCAATCCGACTTTTATAAGTCAATATCTTCAACTAGTGAGTAGTTTAAACGAAGAAGCGTTAATTATGTGAGGGTTAATAAACAAAGGTCATAATTTCTAGTCTTGAGTTCTTAAAAATACTTCATTCATCACGCAAAATGCATAATATTACAAAAAGTTAAAAACTAGAACTATTTTCTTTTCTTGGGGCGAAAGAAAGCAGCAGCTTCTAATTAGCCTGTAAAACAAGCAATAGAACTACGAATATGATATATCATTTAAAGTGAATAACTTTTTGTTTTTTCACCTTGGGATCCAACCAAGCAATAATCAAGTGGCTGTCTTTGCATAAGTGAAGAAATAGAACCGCATGATTTGGGGGCATAAGTCGCTTTCTTAGTCTATGTTTTATTATTTTAGAGGGACGCAACTTGCACCAACACGGTTCCTCTTCGATCTAATTCATTCATTATGCATATAATATAACATTTTTAACTCTTTATAAATACACCAACTTCGATTCATATACTACCATCCTTAGACACTCTCCTGCATTTACACCTCTCTCTCTCTTTCTCTTTCACAACACAAAAACATGGGTGCTCTGGACTCGTTCTCGGATTTCCTCTCAGACCTGTTTGTAGTTACAAGGAAAAAGATGAGGAAGAGAAAACCAATGCAGGTACTTCTATATGTCTGTGTTTGCTGTGCTAATTACCTGACTAGTGAATGCTTCTCTCAACTTCTTTTCCTTCTCCTTTTCTCAGACAGTTGAGATCAAAGTGAAAATGGACTGTGATGGCTGTGAAAGAAAAGTAAAAAATGCTGTGTCCTCCATGAGAGGTACAACCTTCAATTCGTCCGTCCTTTACTTACTTTTCATTATAGCGTGTGTTAATTTTTTTTCTGAAACAACAAAACTTTTCGAATAAGCCTAAAGTCCATGGAAATTTTTATTCTTTGACATGATTGAAATAAATTTGTTTGCCTATTAACTCGACTATTGGTCCTTTCTTTCCACCTTCTGCGCTTTCTTTTCCATGTGGATTGGACGTTGTTAACCAAAAACGTGAAAAACATACAAGATATGCGTACAGATTGCATATAAAACTAGAACTAGGTAAGAATAAATAAGAGCGAGAAATAGTAGTCAAAACAATAACTGAACTCCTGATCTTCCTCGTATGGGAAACTGCCTGAGACCTAGCAAGAGTTCACTGATCTGTCCTCTCTTTGCAGTACTCGTAAAAGTTCCGACTTCATTTATTTATAGGACAGAGGTTCGCTACTTTCAGTCTCAGATACCCTTTACTCTGTGGCTGTTCTTCATGAGTTCATGTAATCAAAATCAAGAGCAAAGCTTTCACAAACTTGACGCCAAAACAAAATTATTCCTTTTGACATAAGTAATTTAAGTGCTTCACTCAAGTTCCAATTTTTAGTGAAAGAACAGATTTTTTAATATCTTTTATCACGAGCTAGTGTATAGACATATACATACTTACACACACACATAAATATACAAACTGGGACATGTTAATTCTTGTTACTTATCATTCTCTGAAGTACTATTATTACAAGTCCTGTTCGTAGAAAGGGACATCATTCATATCCTACTGTAGCGTTGAAATCATTAATATACATACATAACTGATACAATAAATGCCACAAACCAAACATATCTTCATAGCTTAAGGTTGTAAATGAACCAGGTAGCTTCCATTAAAATTAGCCAATTCGCAGTTACATCAGATGAACTATACCTCAAACGCTAATTCTGATCTAGGCATGACCTGTTTTCTCAATTCTCCTTCTCTTTTTTTTGTAGGTGTGAGATCAGTTGAGGTCATCAGAAAACAAAGTCGAGTAATAGTTAGCGGATACGTAGAGCCAAACAGGGTCTTGAACAAAATAAAGAGGACAGGAAAAAGAGCAGAATTCTGGCCCTACGTGGAATATAACTTGGTATCCTACCCTTATGTAGCTGGTGCCTATGATAAGAAGGCACCAGCAGGTTATGTTAGGAACGTTGTTCAAGCTCTGCCTAGCCCAAACGCGACCGACGAGAGGCTGACGACAATGTTTAGCGACGAAAACCCAAACGCATGTTCCATCATGTAGCAGATTTTTGTAGTAAGATGACCAAATATACGTAGTTTGTCGTTTTTACACCTTGTTATATAAATATAGTTGAATTTAGTAAGATATTTGTAGTCCCTTCTCACCAGCGGAGTTTTTGTTTGTCACTTGTATGGTTGCCTAGACACTCCTTTTGTATTTTTGTTGCAGATAATTATGAGATGAACCTTATAGAGGTCATTACGTCATATAGATGTTTTTAATTTCTAATCATCTGGAAATTTATACGAGTAAAATTTGTTTGTTATGCCTAAAAATTATAAAGATTCAGCAGGAATCCGCATTCAGGTAAAAGTGCAGATGTTCAGGCTTTAATAATCTTAATTAGTCACTTCAATCATTAAGTCGTAAGGTTGGATTATCACGATTAGAGCTCTATAATTTATGTATAAACAGATATACTTTACTGTATTTGTAGCTAAATAATTGAATGATTTTGAAAAAGAATGATGAAATAACTGAGATGTTCAAGTTGACTGACTTATCCAAGAATATAAATTAATATGCATTTATTATGTTACTTAGTGAGTTTAATTAACCATTAGTAGAATAAAGTGATGCACGAGAAAAAGGTCCCGAGGTATCGATTCCTTTACCAACTGATCGTAAAGCCAAATTGTGTACTTATTACAAGTCTAACGGAAACGTTAGGTGTTTAATGTTCCAAGATCTTAACTAGAATCTAATACTTTTGATGGAACCTTATCTGTTGAGTGTTCAGCCTATTTTGTGACTCTTTGTAATCATTGACACATAGAAATAACGAATAAGCGAAGATAAGACACATGATGGTAGAATCAAGCTTTTCTAGAAAGACACGGTCGTGTTGGTTGTTCCACACATGTATTCTTTACAAATACAATAGTGTGAACCGTGTGCTGAAGGACGTGAAGGGCAAAACATACACTACAAGCACTACAAGAATAACATACAATCTGCGATGTTTTTTTTTTTAAACGTCACAAATTGTAAAGATTTT